>JAJOOI010014134.1:0-20213 GCA_029582585.1 Solanum bukasovii
TTGTTTCTTCTAACACAATAACAATAACATCCACAATGTAGTCGTTTAAGACTTTTGTTTATGGGGAGATTTATTCTCTCTAAAGTTTCAATGTTTTTCTTTATATTAGTTTTGATATAATAATATTTTGATTTTTAGTATAAGTTTTTGTTATCTGATTTATCAACCATATGATTTGCAAATTGCAAGCTTCCGCATGACGCCCTAATCACCCTTCAGAACCCAACAATAAGTTCTTTAAATCGTGTGTAGGATGTTATGACAAAAATATAAACGTACGCCCCGTGATAGTTATTTGTTATGGAAATTAAATTTAAGCCCAACACAATTTTAAGAACACAAGTGTTAATGACCCTATCAATATGTAGAGCGGAATGTTCGGATGGCTCATGAAGAAGAAACGTCTCACACACCTTCCATGGACTTAGGGGTGTACATGACAAGGTTAGTTTGGATTTTTCAAACATCAAATCAAATTATTTGTGTCAAATTTTTAGTTTTATAAACCTAACCAAACTAATAAAATTCGGATTTTTCCAAATTTTTCAACCTCAGATTGGTTCGGGTTTTTCAAATACCAAACCATTTGTGTTGAATTTTTAAATTTTTAAATCAAACCAAAGTAATAAACCTCGGATGTTTTCGGATTTTTAGATTTTTCCAGTAAAGTATTCATATAAACATATAATTAACTTGTGCTACAAATATTTCTTTAGTCCAACCAAAATACAACTATCTAAGGTGTTTCTTCAAAAATAACACAAAATATGAGATTAGTGATGACACTAAAATATTCAATAAGAAAATAATAATGAAATCGTATAAAATAAATATTGCGAATTGATAAGTCAAAATGAAAATGATCATAATTTTAAAAGTACTAAATCCTGCTAAAATAAGTCTAATAAGTATTAATTACATGATTAAACATTAAAGAAAAATTAAAATTATGTTATGACATTTTTAATGTCTAAACCAATGTAAAACTAGAAGAAATATTCAACATTATTGCCATTCTTATAAAGTGTTGAATTAATTTATTTTGCTAGCATTAGTATTGATTTGATTTTTAAATAAGTTTTATTAGAGTTACTAAAATCTATGGAATATAACCTTTATTGGACCATTCAAAATTCTAAGTTTCAAAAAAACTTGAAAAAATATGCTAAAAGATAAAAATTATGAAAACGTATTAGTAATATTTAAAAATTACATCAAATTAAATACTTTTATGTCTGAAATAAATTTTAAAAATTATATATATAATGTCAGGTTGGTTTGGTCTCTGGTAAACTTTTTTTTAGTCAAAACCAAACCAGCCCAAGTATAGTCGGATTGTTTTTCTAATACCAAACCAAGTCAAACCAAACCATTAGTCAAATTTTTTTCCAATTTGATTTGATTTGCTGTTTGGTTTGATTTTCGGTTCGATTTTGTACCCCTACCTAGGGGTGTTCACGGTTTGGATAAAAACCGATCCAAACCGAAAAACCAAACCAAACCGATAAAATAAAACCAATTTTATTTGGGTTTGGTTTGATTTGGTTTTAGATTTTTGAAAACCAATAGTATTTGGTTTGGTTATGGTTTTATTTGAAAAAAATCGAAGAAATAACCGAACCGAACCGATGAATTATATACATATATTTTATTAATATACATACTTAATATATTGTTTTTATAAACAATTTTAAAGATCTTACACATATTTTCATTAAAATTTCTTTATAATTTACTTATTGAAAGCAAAAATTCCCAAGATGAAACATTTATTTTATTGATTTCATGTATATGAGTGTCTATGACAATTCTTTGTGGACTGAAAATGTTATTTTCTCTTCCTTCTAGACCAATATAGTGAATTTTAAAGCTTTATTGATAGTAAATTTAGTGATCGAAAGTTCAGTAATTTAAGTCATTCTAACTATTTTTCGTTTTGAATGGATTGTTGTCACTTTTATCACATTTTAAATGAATTGTTTCTTTTATTTTTGTGTATGGTTAATAACCGAACCAAACCAAACCGAAACTGATAATCACCAAACTGATAAATGTATATTATATTTGTTTGATTTGGTTTTGATAATTTTAAAACCGATTAAGTTGATTTGATTTTAATTTTGACCAATAATCGATCCAAACCAACCCGTGAACACCCCTACCCCTACCCATGGTGCTGAACTTGGGGTACCGCTTGGAAGTAGAAAGATAATGAGCAGCACAAAATGCGGTATATCCGAGAATTACAAATTTCCAGCTATTAGAGATAAACTTACCAATGTTTACACCAAACCATGATTATTATTACTAGACACAAATCTGTAAACATTGAAAAAATATATATGCAAACAAGCCATGTATCTATTGGTTTATTATTGTAAACACCAAATGTGACAAATTCTTCACCGATAAGATTTACATGTTGGAATTCTCTAATTGGATAGGTCAGACAGTAAAAAGACGGAAGAAATTTTAAATGTCTCAACTCCATGCCTAGCAAACCTAACAGCATTCGGCAGGTATACCCATTAGTTCGCCCATACATAGGGGTGGCAATTGGATGGGTTAAATTAAATTTAAACGAGTCAAAATGGATCAAAACAATAAACAGGTCAAACCCCATTTCAACCCAACCCAAATTTGTTTAGACCAAACAAATTAGATAACTGGTTAATAATGGGTCATAATCAAACCCACACAACTTTTACTAAATTTTAATAGCTTTATTTGTTATTTTACAAGGTTTTAGTATCTAATAAAATTATTATTTTTTGAAATTATAACTATATATAACGTACTAAATCAAAAATCAAAAATATTTTAACAAAATTTCTCAAAAAATCAATTAAGTTTCATACCAACCCAATTTTTAATGGGTTGAGCTAACCAATGAGTAGGTCATTAACCAACCCAAACCTAAAATGGGTTGGGTCGGATTGGGCGGTTTGGGTATGATTTTGCCACCCCTACCCATACAGAACAAAATTGAAGCATGAAACTTGAGCAATGGCAATAGGTCCATCACACTACCTACAAAGTATTTCGTAACAAGTAAAAAACCGAATTTACTTCTAGCTACCTTCCCCAACTTCCTCACCAAACAAGTCAAACGCATAGCCATTTAGCAAAAAGAGATTGTTCAATATGGTAACAAGCATAAACGACCAAAACCCATATGAGAGGACACAAATTCTTAGGGAGAGCACCTTAAGACAGTAATTTAACCCCTCCCCCTTACCCACTACTTCCATCAATCACCAGAGTTCTAGTACACAACTACATTGGAACCCTAATAGACAAATCATGCCCGCATATAGTAATGAAAATACCCATAGCCTCACCTAAGATGTGGTGGCACTAAACCAACTAGGACCTCAGAATCACAAGTCCCAATTCCCCCTTTAAATGCCATTGGGAAGTTCTTATGCAACTTCTATGAACTAATTGCAAAACTGTAGATGATAAAGAGGTGGGGTATACACGCATCCAGACACTTGAAGATGGAGTCAAAGAAGGTTATGTTTGATAAATTAACATCTCACAGGAATCGATCAAATCTCCAAATTGATAATGTGCACACATCTTAATGAAAAAGAAACCAGATTGGTGCATATCAGAGGACGCGGCACAACATAAACACACAGCTTAAGCTTCTTCAGAAGGCACATGCAGAGGATCCAATTAAACACATCAAGTAAACCATCAACACCAAAAAGCAGGATCAGTTTGATAAGCAATCAGTTAACAGCAACAACAGATCTACAAATATCAGCTAGAACTTCACAAGTATAAGCATGAAGTCATGCACGGTATAGGTGTGTGCTATGTACTTGAAGAACACTTTCAAGACCATAAAGCAAATAAAGACACTAGAACAAAGTATTTACTGATTGGGAAATTCAATATTACTTGTCCATTTTAAGATGAATAAAAAATTAAGTCAGCAAGATGTTTATGGTCAAACCACTACCCTTGGAACTCATTGAGATTTGATCTTATATTGAGATCTCTACTCAGCATAACAAATCTCGACCTGGAATCAACTTCAACTGCTACACTTAGACATGTGGATTCCTTTCATCTTTAAGATGATCACAGCTAACACCTTCTCAGGGAAGAATATGAAGTTAAGACAAAAACGAAATGACTGTCAGGCCAAAGGCATAAACCTAGTGCGACTTCAGTAATTCAGGAGATTCTTATCCTTACCGATCATGAGCATCCTGAACATTTGTATAGAAAATGTAATTTGTCAACAGCAACAAAAATACAACAGCAAAGCTAAAACAGCACCAACAGCTGCTGCATCTGCTTGCATTCAACCAACAAACAGTAGTATGTCACCAGCAACAAATTATAAGCAGCCAAGTTAAAACAGCATCTACAGCTGCTGCATCTCCTTGCCATTCAGCGAAGAAACAGTAGTTTGTGAACGGCAACAAAAATACAACCAACAGCAAATATAACAGCATCAACAGCTGCTGCATCGTCTTGTGATTCAGCCACATTGACTTTTCACGGACCCAACTATAGAAGGCCAATAATTCCCATCATAAGTAAATTACAAACAAGGTATACCATCACAATATACCATGCAAGTATATTTTGAATCAGAAAAGCAATAAGAAACAAAAAAAGCCAGAAAGAAAATCCACAGAAGCATAATTATAAACCAACAGTAGAAATCTTAATATCACAACACCATTCCATAATACCAGAATGCAGAGGTAACATCAAAAGAAGTTCTGGTTAAGTACAACAAAAAGAAGTTAAACCTTATAAATAAGTCTGGCCAACCAGTTCTAGCAAGCAGAATACAGATGAAAGGATCATTCACTTGGGAATGTCCTGATACGCAGCATTGACCAAAGCCAGATTACAACTGTGGCCTCCTCCCTTGCTCCTTAATCCTGCAAAATAAAATAATGTTTTTTCATCAAGTTTATACTACAAAAAAACAGCATATGACAGCCACAACTTACATCAGCATCAGAACGTGGCAAGGGGCTGCGGGAACCAGCACGTCTACCCCGCGGTGATATACTCTTTGGAGTTGGAGACCGGTCCTTGTGATTACGTCCATCCGGACTAGCATCCCTAGGAGGAGTTGTTCTTCGTGGAGAAGGGCTCCTTCTTGGACTGGGGCTACGGCGAGCAGGGGAGGCACTTCTATATAAAATGAAAAGTTAACAGCTTATAAAAATAGTTCTCCATGGGGGAAGAGAGATGAGAAGCAGAATATTAATAAGAAAAGGTCTACCTTCCATGAGACCGACTTCGGCTGCGCCTGTCCTCATCATATTTACCTCTCCCACGACCTTTGTGGTAATCAGGGCTGCGGCTTCTGCTCCGATGACGGTTATCTCTGTCTCTTCCACGGTACTGATCACGGTCATACCTTCCCTTACTTCTACTTCTACTTCTACTTCGGCTTCTCCTTCTAGAATCCTTGTCCCTATGATCACGATGCCTAAGATAAACAAACAAAAAAGGGTGAAGATCAGATTGTGGATACAAGTCTTCAACCTCTCTTAGCTAAAAAGCAAAATGGCAATCATTCAACTCAAGTACCACACAAAAGGGGAAGCAAGATTATGTGCATACTTCCACCTTGTTTTGGAGAGGAATTGGTTATAGAAGAAGAATATAAACAAAGGGATGACAAGGAAGATTATTCATTTTAAAACCCGTATCCATTCTAAACCAAAATATGCTTATCCACAAAAGCTCAAACATTTATGCCTTGATGGGATCACCACATTCCACACGCACAAAAAGCTTTGAAGGTATAGCTTGTTCTGCACACAATCCCAAGCCCGAAAACTGATATTAGTATCCAGTCGGGCAGTAGATGATGATGCTAGACATATAAAGGCACCTCCATCTAATCAAACTGAAACATGTTCGTGAACCTACTCAGTTGTTTTGAAATGTTGGCAATCTAAATTGCTTTAACTAATTAAAAAACAAATGTTTTCATCCATTTAATCACTAAAGGCAGGAAACAAGTAAAATCACAACATTATTGTTATCATAAACATTAATGGCTCAAAGTAAGATAACAATGTTACTGATTTCCCTAATTCCTCCTCACTCAGTTTACCACATTGAGATGGTTGCTACACACTGCAGAGGAACTGAAAGCATGAAGACCAAATAACGTCAGTATCAACTCAATCAATCAATTCAATCAGAGGAAAAATCTTAGCCAAAAAAAGAAGCTTAACAAATCTGCAAATTTATTAAGGGCAAGTTCCATTACAACAGCTGATGAAGAAAGATAGTTTACTAAGTAGGTGTTTGGCCATGAAAAATAAATATTATTCACTTTATTTGAATTTTTAAAGTTGGAGTCGTGTTTGACCATACTTTTTACAAAGAATATTCGAATTTGGATACACTTTTTCTAAATATGAATTAGAGCCTGTTTGGATTGGCTTATTTTAAGTGCTTTTTCAAGCCAAAATAGCTTTGAAGCACGTTTGGAGTGTTTGGATAACTTCAAAAAATGCTTATAAGCACTTGGTTTTAAGCTAAAATGATAAAATAAGCCACTTATAAGTCAAAAGATAATCCATACAGGCTCTAAATTAGTTATTTTACTTGTAATTTGATCATTAGTATAATACTGAATTCATGTATGCCATATTATGCTTTTTCATAGAGTATGTGCTTCAAAGAAAAATAAAATCTTGTATATGGGACCCACTCAACAAATATTTGTGTAAATTTCCCACTTCACAAGCAAGATGCAAATAGTTCCAATATTGTCTTCTTTTTTCCAGTTTTCCAGCGCAAAAGATGAAAAACTACCGCACCACTGTTAACTTTTATAAAATAAGAATGTGAAATTCTTATCATCTGGTACATGCAAATCAATACTTAGGGTGACAAATAGAAGCAAAGGGTGTTTTATCCCAATTAGGGTGAGTACAGAAACAAGCATTTTCTTGATCAGTTACTCCTATCTAGTTGATTGAGAGGGAGAGGGCACCTAGAAGGGACATCTTCTCTCTTTTCCAGGCTCCAAAGTTCATTATATGATAATTAATTTTTTACTTCTACAACTTGAATGAATAGAATTTGAGAATTGGTGACATGGACAGTTGTGAAGTTATGTGTGTGTGTAATATAAAAAAATCAAATTTATTACAAGATCATGTCTTAAATTCCCTATCTTCTTTTATGACCACGCAAAGCACGGGTAAATTGATTAGTGAACAAACAAATTGTGTGCTTTAAAAGAAGCGGTGCACTTCACTTCTTTTCACTCATAAAAACATCGCCGTTGATGTAGAAAGGATGTCTGATAAAAAATTCACATTTGATGATGACAAAATCAACAAAGATAATGACCAAGATTACACTAAAACAAACAATTATATTCTAATGGAAATCTCAATATCCATGATAACACTTTAAGTGGCATAATTAAATTAAGCTCTTACCTTGGTTTAGGACTGCGGCTTCTTGACCTCCCTTTTGTCCTTTGTACAGGCTCCAAAATTCTACCTTTGTCACTGATCACAAAAACAATCCTAGTCTATCAGACATGGTTTTACTCCCACAAACAAAAGGTTAGTACAACTTAGTTTATAGGATAAAGATGCACCTAAAAAATACATGTTAGTTTATAGAATAGAGATGCACCTAAAAATACACGAATGAAAATCACAACTTTAAACAAGGAAATCTCCGCAACTTAATGAATACTTGCATCAAACAAAACTTACATTCTCTCAGCATTTGGGCCGTACTTCGCAAATCGAACCATGATTTCCCGACCATCTACAACTCTTCCTGTGACCAAATATCAGTGTGAACAACAGCAACATAGGCTACCATCCAAATATTAGTGTGATCACTTACCATCAAGCTTTTCCACTGCCTTTTGAGCCTCATCCTGATACTTGTAGCGCACAAATGCAAAACCCCTAGAATCTCCAGTCCTAAAGCACCAAATAAACATTGTACCCGTCAAAGACTAGAGATATGGCTACATCTTTGTCTATTTCCACATCAAGATAACACCAAGACATCATAAATACATCTCAGTTCATAAGTAATGTAAGATAATCAGAAGTAACACTTGAAAAGGAGAAATCATTTCCTTCCCACTCCATTTCTTTATATAATGGTAACGAATACCTGCATCCTTCCACCTAACAGTGCAGGTACCGACTAAAGCCGCTCACCAAGGGGAAGGCAAGTAGGAAGAAATAACACAACTTAAAATAATAATTTGAATTATGTATTATATTACAACAACCCAACTAGTATTATCCCACAAGTAGAGTCTAGAGAGACTAGGATATACGCAGACCTTACCCCTACCTTTGTGTGGTAAGGAGGCTGTTTTCAAGAATTATGCATTATATTAATGGTCATCAAATAGTATATCAGGATAATGTTTGAAAAGTCTGTTTGATAGAGAATATATCAAATGAATTTATATTTTCAAAAGTTGCAACACATACAAAACTCAGACTCGTCAAAGTTATAAGTAAATTACATGGTGATATTATTAGTTTAATGATGTCGAACAATTTAGATCGTCCTGGAATAAAATGTGTCATATAGGCATCAAATAACGAAGTTGGTGGAGAAAAAGTAACACAGTAATCAAAAAAAAAAAAACATCACAAATACACTTATGCAAACAATAAGTGTACTGAAAAAGCCAAAGAGACTTCCGTAAACACGGCCAAATATACAGTACTAATACTATAACATTACTTAGCTTCTGCAAAAAAAAAAGAGGTATGAGAGAAAAGAACCTTCGGTCTCTAGGGATAAAGACATCGACTACTTTTCCATACTTATCGAATAGAGGAAACAAGTCATCAGCAGTGGTACCTGTACAGGGAAACAGTAATGGACTATCAGATTCAACAACTTTGCGAGAAAAGAAGAAAAAAATTGCTAAAAATAGGGAAAGAGAACAGATAATTACGAAAAGTAACGTTGAGAACGAGCAGAGAGTAGGTGTCTTTGATGTCCGGTGGGCCTGATCTACCGAAGTGAGACATCGCCGTTCGCCGGAGTGAAGACTGATAAGGTTGATGAATGGTTAGGGTTTGAGCTATATGGATGCTTGTAGAAGGAAGCCAATGTTGTATATTTGGTACTTTATACCAAATTGCCCTCGATATATTTGCAAAGGTTCAGTTTATGCCTCCTATTTGGAGAAAATGATAATAATAGTCCCTTATGTTTTTGGATTGATCTAAATTGGTCTTTGAAATATAAATATGATCAGTTTTAGTCCTTTAACTAGTGTACCAAAGCACTTTTTAGTCTCTGCTTTATTTTCATAAATAAAAAATTATTACTAAAATATAATGATAGGTAATTTTACCACATTAATTCTTAACACTTGAAACTACCAATTAATGAATTAGGTTTCTTAGAAAGAGGAAAAAGATGAATAGCGAAATTGTGTTTCTTGATTATTGATTTTGTAATTCTAATGGCATCAATAATTTAATAATACATAAATTGCCCTTTAACTTAGCTTTATTTCATATTTTTGCCCCTAATTTTGGATGTGCACAATTAGACACTTAAACTTGTATGAATAAATAGATACATTAGTTTTATTGGCACAATACACGTAGGACACAAATTGCTATGTAGGATGTCATGTAGGACGTGTGTGTCTATTAGTTCAAATTTATACAAGTTTAAGTGTCTACTTGTGCACACCCAAAGTTGGAGAGCATAAATGTGAAATGAGATCAAGTTAAAAGGCAAATAAGATGAACTACTGCCGCAAAAGAGAGAGATTTGGGCGTTTGGTCATGAGATGAATTATTGCCGCAAAAAATGTTTAGCGTCGATTGAGTTAACTCAGAGTCATTAAAGCCTTTAGCAACATTTATAGAGTGTTGGTTATTAATATCAATATTATATTTGTATCGCTAAAAAATTCTGGAAAATCCGTTGTTTCTTGTTCTTTTCCCATCATTTTCACATGTCATATTTAGATTTGACATCTTTATTAGAAAAATAATTATTGACATGACTATTTTACCATACTACTTCTATTAATTGACGTTTAGTATTAGGTCTGGAAAATAATTTGGGTAATAAGCAATTAATATGAAGAGTAAAACATGGAAAAAAATAATTGATTTTTTCTTAATATGTTAAAAGCAGTGTTTAAAAGGTGGGGGCGCGAGGCGAGACGTTTTATACAGTACGGGGTGAGGTGTAAGCCACATAAGTCTCATGGATCTACTAAGCGTACATCTCATGTATATTCAATTTCATAATTTTTTTACTAAGAAAATAAGCAAAAAATAAAACATTCAATGATTTTACAAATAAATTTTAATAACTAACTAATAATACTGAAACAAATATTATAATTAATTTGAGAAAGGTATTAATAACCAATAATATAGAGAGAGAAAATAGTAATATATTACCATTTGAGAAAGGTAACAACTAACAACACAAAAATTGATAATTGCCAAAATAATCTTTAAAATGAAATGACACAATACATAAACATGACCCTTAACTTGGCTTTAACGGACAACTATGCCCTCCAACTTTGAGTGTGCACAAGTAAGCACTTAAACTTGTATAAAATTGAACAAATAGACGCACGTGTCCTACATGACATAATACACGTAGAACACAAAATTGTAATGTAGGGTGCCGTGTAGGACAAATGTGTTTATTTGTTCAATTTTATACAAATTTAAATGTTTATTTGTGAATACCCAAAGTTAAAGGTCATAGTTGTCAGCTGACGCCAAGTTAAGTGTCATGTTTATGTATTATGCCAAATGAAATCATTAGCTTCCTTCACATTTACTAGTCCTTCCCATCCTCAATTAATATTTGCAGTGATTATTGTTTATGTATTTTTAAAGAAGATTTTTTTTTATAAAAAAAAAAAGTAAGAGTAATGACAAAAACTGAATAAAGTTATCTCAAGAACATATATAGTGCTACAAAAAGTTATATTCATATGGATTTCAGACACGATTAACTAAAAAATTATTTATATCAATGTCATTTTCTATAAGAGTTTATTTATATATTTTAGAAAAAACCACTATAACTTGAAAAAAACATGATAACATAAAACTATCATTACACCTATAATAATAATAAAAAAAATATGTTTTAAAGCAAAATAATAATAATAATAAAAAGTTAACGCCTGAGGTGTACGTTATTACACTCGGGACTTGTGCCCCAAATTCTAGGATTTATGCCCTATGAATCTACGCCTTCAATTTGTGCCCTAGAGCATTTTTTGGTATGTCCCGCCCAGAGACTCACCCCAAAAACATTTTTGAAAACACTAGTTAAAAGTGACAAGTAAAAATGAAAATCTATTTTAGAATAATCGATAAGTAAAAGTAAACAAAGAGAAGTATTTAGACATATATAACATTGGCATAATATCTAAATATGTCATTTAATTTGGTTTCAGTTGACGTTATATGTCATTTAAAGGTCATAATTGTCAGCTAACACCAAGTTAAGTGTCATGTTTATGTATTATGCCAAATGAAATCATTAGCTTCCTTCACATTTACTAGTCCTTCCCATCCTCAATTAATATATGCAGTGATTATTGTTTATGTATTTTTAAAGAAGATTTTTTTATAAAAAAAATGTAAGAGTAATGATAAAAAATGAATAAAGTTATCTCAAAAACATATATAGTGCTACAAAAGTTATATTCCTATGGATTTCAGACACAATTGACTAAAAAATTATTTATATCAATGTCATTTTCTATAAGAGTTTATTTATATATTTTAGAAAAAACCACTACAACTTGAAAAAAACATGATAACATAATAATAAAAATATGTTTTAAAGAAAAATAATAATAATAAAAAAAAGTTAACGCCTAAGGTGTACGTTATTACTCTTGGGACTTATGCCCCAAATTCTAGGATTTACGCCCTATGAATCTACGACTTCATTTTGTGCCCCAGAACATTTTTTGGTATGTCCCCCCCCCCTCCCCCCGAGATTCACCCCAAAAACATTTTTGAAAACACTGGTTAAAAGTGACAAGTAAAAATGAAAATCTATTTTAGAATAATCGATAAGTAAAAGTAAACAAAGAGAAGTATTTAGACATATATAACATTGGTATAATATATAAATATGTCATTTAACTTGGTTTCAGTTGACGTTTATGTCCTCCAACTTTGAGTGTGCACAAGTAGACACTTAAATTTGTATAAAATTGAACAAATAGACGCACGTGTCCTATGTGGCATAATACACTTAGGATGCCATGTAGGACACATAATCACCATGTAGAACATTATGTAGGACGAATGTGTCTATTTATTCAATTTTATACATGTTTAAATGTCTACTTGTGCACACAAAAAATTAAGGATCATAGTTGACCACTGAAGTCAGATTAAGCATCATGTCTACTTTATTGAATGTTCCTTTTACTCTTTTTGTACAAAATTATTAATAGGAGTAGTATAATGGGTAAAATAGTCATTCAATATTTAAGAGATAATTTGGTAATTGTGCTTTTCAATTTAGGGTTTTCCACTTTTAAAATGGTATTACAGGATGATACTATGATTTAAAGGTCAAAATGCGAATTTGACACATGATTTTGGTAGGTACCGTTGAGTCCCCAAAATAACCTTTTAAAATAAAGATCTAGGTCAAGAGGGCAACAACAACACTTAGATGTAACATGACTCTCAAAGAAAGCAGACACAGGAATGTTAATACTATTCTACGATTTTTTAGTGTTAATTACTTTAGGTACTTTGTCAAGCACATATTGCATTTATATTAAACCACAAGATAAGTATTTACAAACGTTTATTTATCATTTAGTAGATAGTTAACTGGTAATTTGTATTTTTCACTTTAATTACTGTTAAAGTTATATTACTTGACTTGGTGTAAACACCTATTGGGACAAGCATTTACAGTTAGCTGGATACAAAATTTCCCGGGAATTCGCTTTGCTACCTCATTCCAAAGAGCTCGTAACGAGTGGGTGCTTGATCTCGGGTTTTTAATGATTGTGATGCTACATTATCATCTTTACCCCCCACCCCGTAGTTCCTATGCCTCTATCGCACTCCCATTATATTTGTCTAAATTAGATATAAATACTTTTTGTTTACGTACTGAAGTCTGAACATGAGAAAATAAATAAGAAACCACTTAATTTCCGAAAATGGAACAGAGACCCTGCGTGTTTGACTGTTTCTTCTTGAAATAATTCCAGAGTACATGGCCCACGATAGTACTCTTGAGTCTTGACAGTCATGTACATATTAGAAGACTAGTGAATAATTCCAAGTCTTTCTAACTCTACCCGTAATTTACAAGCTGAGAACTAAATGCCATTGACTTACAAAGACTTAGTTATACTTCATTACAATATAAATACAACTACAACCCTGCACAACTTCATCACAAACCAAAAACAATCTTTTAATTATTAGCAATGATCATAGTTCCCACAATTTTTAATTTCCTTCAGTTTTTTACCATCTTATATTTTTTCACAGTTACATTTGCTACCACTGAGGAAACAACTGCTCTTCTAAAATGGAAAGCAACTTTCCAAAACCAGAACAATTCCTTATTGGCTTCGTGGACGCTAAGTGGTCCTGCTGGTACCAACAGAATTGGAGCGGCGAGTTCTAATGCGTGTAAGGACTGGTATGGAGTTACATGTTCTAATGGTAGGGTAAACATGTTGAATATGACAAATGCTGGTATCATTGGCACACTCTATGATTTTCCATTTTCATCGCTCCCTTTTCTTGATTATCTTGATCTTAGCATGAACCAACTCTCTGGCACTATCCCACCTGAAATAGGAAAGCTCACTAATCTTTTCTATCTTGACTTGTCCATCAATAATATTTCGGACACAATTCCACCACAAATCAGCTCATTAACAAAGCTTGGGACCCTCCACATCTTTGTCAACCAATTAAATGGTTCCATTCAGGAGGAAATAGGTCACCTAAGGTCTCTTAATGAGCTAGATTTGAGTTCTAACTTTCTTACTGGTTCAATTCCTGCTTCATTGGGGAATTTGAACAACTTGTCTTATTTGCATCTGTTTGAGAACCAACTTTCTGGTTCCATTCCAGCAGAAATAGGAAAACTTGTCAATCTTGTTGAACTTTTACTTGATTCAAACAACTTAACTGGTCATATTCCTCCAGAAATCGGAGAACTTGTCAATCTCAAGCGAGTTTATCTTGGTTCAAACCAATTAACTGGCCATATTCCTTCCGAAATAGGGAAGATGAAGTCACTTGAGGAGTTAAGCATAAACACAAACAAGTTTTCTGGTCCAATTCCCAAAACTATAGGAGAATTAACTGAGCTCCAACTCTTGTACCTTCATTCCAACCAACTTTCTGGTCCCATTCCTAGTGAATTGGGGAATCTGAAAAAACTGAATGATCTGCAGTTATCGACTAATCAACTTTCTGGTCCGATTCCCGATTCTTTCGGCAATTTGAGAAACTTGACAATTTTGTTTCTCCGTAACAACACACTTTCTGGTTCTATTCCAAAAGAACTTGCATATTTGGACAACTTGGTTGTGATGGAAATGGATGAAAATCAGTTTTCAGGCCAGTTGCCTGAGAATCTTTGCCAAGGTGGGAAACTTGTGCACTTCACGGTGAATAATAACAAGCTGACAGGGCCAATACCAAGAAGCTTGAGCAACTGCTCGAGTTTCGAAAGGGTTCGCTTTGATAACAACAGTTTTACTGGGAATTTATCTGAAGCTTTTGGTATCTATCCGGAGCTGCAGTTCATTAATTTGAGCGAAAATGATTTTCATGGCGAACTAAGCAGCAACTGGGGGAAATGCAAGAATTTGACTGATCTTCGGATAGCCAGAAATAGAATTGGTGGTCGCATACCACCAGAGATTGGAAACCTCAAAGGGCTTCAAGGACTAGATCTTTCATCCAATCATTTGGTTGGGAAGATTCCTAGGGAATTTGGAAAATTGACCTCTCTGGTTAATCTTCTTTTGCAAAACAACCAAATTTCTGGCAATATTCCTATGGAACTTGGGTCATTGACAAAGTTAAATTACCTTGATCTATCAGACAATAGATTGAATGGTTCGATCCCAACGTTTATAGGAGATTACCAGAACCTGTTTCACTTGAACCTGAGTTATAACAAGTTTGGCCACAAAATTCCGAAGGAGATAGGGGGTGTAACTCAACTTAATGTACTTGATTTGAGCCATAATCTTCTGGTTGGAGAAATCCCTCAGTTAACCAATTTGAAGGTCTTGGAAAGCTTAAATCTTTCCCACAACAGCCTTTCTGGCCACATTCCTGAAGAATTTGAAAGTTTGACTGGTTTGCAGGATGTTGTATTGTCATACAATGAGTTGGAAGGTCCAATCCCTAATAATAAAGCTTTCATGAATGCCTCATTAGAAGGTAATAAAGGTCTTTGCGGCAATGTAACAGGTTTCCTGCCATGCAAAATGCCATCTTCTATGGTGAAGAAGAACTCAATGGCGAAAGGACTTAAACTCATCCTCATCACTGTACTTCCTATTCTGGGAGCATTAGTGCTTCTTTGTGCTTTCGCTGGTGCTCTCTTTATGCGTGACCAAAGAAGAAGAGTTGGAGACGTTGAAAGACGGGATTCCATTGACAAAGATGATGGTCTGCTTTCAATATCCTCATTACATGGAAATTCATTATACTGGGATATCTTAAAAGCCACAGAGGAGTTTGATGCAACATTTTGCATTGGGAAAGGAGGGTTCGGAAGTGTTTACAAGGTAAATCTTCCATCATTGGGAAATGTAGCTGTGAAGCGACTTCATTCTTCATTTGAGATTAAGCATCGCAAGAGCTTCATGAATGAGGTAAGGGCATTGACAGGGATTAAGCATCGGAACATTGTGAGACTCTATGGCTTTTGTTCGAATGCACAACACTCGTTCTTGGTTTACGAGTATGTGGAGAGGGGGAGTTTGTCTAGTATTTTGAGCAATGAAGTAGAGTCTAAGAAATTGGATTGGCTTACAAGGGTGAATATCATCAAAGGTATTGCTTATGCTTTATCCTACATGCACCACGATTGCTCACCCCCGATTGTTCATCGGGACATATCAAGCAGTAATGTTTTGCTTGACTCCGAGTTTGAAGCTCGTGTTTCTGATTTTGGCATAGCTAAGATTCTCAAGCCAGACTCATCCAATTGTACTGCACTTGCAGGCACATATGGCTATGTAGCACCAGGTAAGATCTAACTTCTTATCCTTATTTTAGTTCATGAACTATATCTGCACACTCTATATTGTTTCTATCTCATTTGCAACTTTATTGTTTCAGAGCTTGCCTATACATTGAAGGTGACGGAAATGTGTGACGTCTACAGCTTTGGAGTATTAGCATTGGAGGTAATCAAAGGAAAGCATCTTGGGGAATACCTTACTCTTCTAGCAAATCCATCAACAAGAGATGTGCAGCTAAGTGATTTGCTAGATGAACGCCTTCCACATCCTGAGGATGAAGTAAAAGAGTTTTTGGTTTTCATCGTCAAGCTAGCAATCTCGTGTTTGCTTGAAAATCCAAAATCAAGGCCAACGATGCACTTCATCTCTCATATGTTATCAATGGATCCACCCAATCATCAGATTCCATGAAAGTGAGAGTCCTCGAAATGTAAGGTGCCCTGGTATGGAAAAGATTATGCTCAGCACCAAGTGGTTGTGAAGTAACAAGTATGTTGATCAGAACTTTCACAGCAAAATCTTATTAAGATTAGCCTTTCTGTATTGTTGAGTTGCTTATATAGATTACTTATTTCAATCTGAAGGTTTCAGAGCCTTTGTACTAGAATATATACAAATTACAGTAATATACTGATGTTAAGTAATAAAAGCAAGTTCCATGTTCGTTAAGTACTACTGATGTTATTTTAACTCGTGAAAAATCTTCAACTGTGAATGCTTCTATAATTTGAAACACACTGTAAGGCATGTCAAAAAGATGATATCTTAAAGATGAAAATAGAGAGGATTATGGATCAAACGTAACTAACATATCATTGAACATTGTATGCATAGATTCCTCTTTTCAAACAGATGTTCTAGTTGTAAGCTACTAGAAATATTTGCTTAAGTTATTAGAGAATCAAGTTCTTTGTTGTTCTGTTGTTTTCGTCTCGAGTGGATTTCAAGAATTCACAAATTGCAGTACTTTAGGAAAGAGACTAAATTCATCCCATCATTGTTTTTTTCGTATGTGCAAGTAGTGTTCTGCTAATATATGTATCTCTATAATACACTGAAACCCAAACCCAATGACATTTAGAATTTTTAGCATTCCTCAAGAACATGAATGTATCTAACCAACAAAAGATAATTGTACTAATTTTTGTTGAGTAGGGTAATCAGAACATTTAAGCAAGATATAGGGATACAAAGTGTTGATGCACTATATCAACAGTAAAATTTACTATACCTTAATCTCAAGTTAGTTGAGGTCGGCTTTATGAATCCTCTTATTTGTATCCCTTCATTTAGATAAGCAATCCAACTTTCTAATAATTTGCGTCCATCATATAGATATCACATCCATTTGCACCTCCGTCGTTGCCAAGTTAAGCTACGTTGTGAAGACAAACATCAATCTCAGTTAAAGAGTTGAAGATTGTTTCTTTGCTTGGCCAATTGATTGGACACTCTGGTTCACCCCACTAAGCACCAAAGCAAAGCTGCATTCCCTGAGTTTAAGAACTCGCCATAAAACCAGCTAACAGTCGAATAACAACATCTTTTTGAAGTTGATCAAACCACATTTCACTGTTAGATATTGCTGATCCCTATTTTCTGCAGCCAGTTAAAGTCCTTAAGCGTAAGGTGGTTCAATAGGGTAATAAGGCTCGTGATTTATGAATTATTTTATGAATTTATGAATTGTTTAGCATATGAAGAAGCAGAAACAAAAAATGACAGGCAGAGTGTCGAAGCTATTGAGTGTGTTAAACAACACATGATGAGAAGTGTTAAGAAGTCCCACATCGGTAGAGGGATGGAAATTTGGTCCCCTTATATGAACTTGGACAAACCTGCCCTTATGAGCTAGCTTTTAAGGTTGAGTTAGGCCCAGATGCCATATCTTCACATGGTATCAGAGCCAGGTCCATCTCAATTTATTGTTCACCGATGTTGGGCCCCCATTTAGAAGAATTCATGCTCCAGTCGAGGTCTGGGCGTGCGGGGGAGTGTTAAGAAGTCCCACATCGGTAGAGGGATGGGAATTTGGTCTCCTTATATGGGACTTGGACAAACCTTCCCTCATGAGCTAGCTTTTGAGGTTGAGTTAGGCCCAGGTGACATATCTTCACAAGAAGAAAAAGCACAATACAGGCAGAAATATGGATAAACTGTTGCTACTTCATTTACCTTGTTATTATAGAACTAGCAGCCATTGATGCAATATCGATAGCGAAGTAAACCCTAATTCTAAGAAATAAGAAAAACGAGATAGAAGATAGACACACGAAAGGAACTAATTGACAATTATAACTATAGAAAGCTAAAGCCTTCAATTAAGATTCCAAAAATGAGCACCAAATCGGCAATGAAATCCTCAAGCAAACAATCCCACACTCGCAACTCCAACTTTGGTGTGCACAAGTTGAGGCTTAAACTTGTAAAGAGTTGAACAAGTAGAAACATGTGTTTAGCTTGACAATTTGGTCCTACATTGATGTGTGTCTACTTGTTCAACTTTATATAAATTTAAGCATTTATTCTTGCATACCTAAAATTAGAGGGTCTATGTCGGCTAAAACCAAGTTAACGGACATATTTATGTATTATGCTAATTGTAGATGCAAAAGAAAAACGTTGGACAACCCTGCATTTCTCAAACTGTCCCTTGAACTGAGACCTCTGCAGTTCCAACTTAATTAAGCCGTTGAAATTTTCCAAGTAAGCAGATGTACAGTTTATGTGAAGGGAACTTGCAATAATTCCACCCAATATGGCCCATGAAGATGATACAACTCATGACACACATGTTAGTCAATGCCAAAGACTTGCAAAATTTCCAAAAAAATGATAGAAAATCTCCCAATATTTCCACAACTTTTAAACCTGGCCAATTAAAATGTTTCCACAAACATTTGTTTTTCTTTGGTATTTACTTTCATGGATAGTGAGACCATTGACTTGAAGTCGTTCTACACGTAATTCACAAGGTGAGAAATAAATGCTATTGACTCACCAACACTTATAAAACTTTGTTTGAATGGTTGTTATGTGCTGTTTCATAATGTATCTATTGTATTGTGTTGTATCGTATTGTATTGTGAATAGATTGTATTGTTCTATGCCGTTACATAATGTCATACATCAGCAATTTGAATGATAAACCTATAAAAAAAATAAGGGAGGGGTAGAACTACTATAGAAATGTAGGGTTAAGAATAAAATAGGATTATTAAATAATAAGTAAACGACAAAATGAGAAGAAAAAAAATGCGATCAGGCTAAACCGATCGTTACATTAAATGAGACTTTTAGTCGTTACCTAATCATGAATTTAAACAATACGATACAATAAAATTTAAATAACAGCCAAAACAAAAATGATATTCAAACTAACAATACAATGCAATGCAATGGGTAACAACCATTCAAACAAGGTATAATGGTGATTCATTACAATATTTATACCACTATACCCTGCACAACTTCATCACAACACCAAAAACAATCAATCATTTAGCCTTGATGATGGTTCCCACAATATTTTATATCCTTCCCTTCTTATATCTTTTCATAGTTATAACTTTTGCTTCCACTGAGGAAGCAACTGCTCTTCTTAAATGGAAAGCAACATTCCTAAACCAGAACAATTCCTTACAGGCTTCATGGACACTAAGTAGTCCTGCTGGTACCAAGAATTCTTCCAGAATTGGAGCGACGAGTTCTGATGCATGCAGGGGCTGGTATGGAGTTGTATGCGTTAATGGTCGGGTTAACAGGTTGAATATTACAAATGCTAGTGTCATTGGCACACTGTATGATTTTCCATTTTCATCACTCCCTTTTCTTGAATATGTTGATCTTAGTATGAACCAGCTCTCTGGCACCATCCCACCTGAAATTGGTAAGCTCGCTAATCTTGTCTACCTTGACTTGTCTGTCAATCATATTTCGGGCACAATCCCAC
>JAJOOI010014135.1:0-28613 GCA_029582585.1 Solanum bukasovii
CCCACGTCTCAAATCCCACAAACTCCACGTATTTCTTATTCTTCTTTTCCCTGCACACACACATGCACATAATTGCACAACACACAAATAAATATTACACTCCCAAAAAATATATGATCCCATAAGTATAAATCCTATTTCAGTAAAAATAATAATTACTGTTTAAAAATAGTTACTGTTTTTTAGTTAGTGTATGCACATTCTTTCCTTAAAAGCCTAAAACCGTGTAACATAATTCAAGGAATGTTTATGATTTTTATTTATCATCTTTGTATATTTTTTTTGACAACATTTATCATTTATCATCTTTGATATCACTTTTTAACAAATAAATACACAATTTATATTGTAACTTACAGAGTCCTATTTCTATACAATTTAACTTATTTCTACGGTTTTCTAATTAAGCTTCTTTAATAGAGAAAAAATAGCAGCGATAGATTTAACCGTAGTGGTTTCAGAGGATACCCACGTTTATGGAAGTTATCTCATAACTCTCACTATATATAGACTTCCCTGCTGAATATAGGCCGTATGCATCTTTTTCCTTCTTTCCACTTCTTGCTGATTAGTGTTTTTGTTTTGTTTCATACTTCTTTTGTTTTGAACGGACGAATTAATTATGGCAGCTACGACTGATTTCATTAGCGAAATTAACAGCAAGTCAATGTATTGGAAATTAAAAGTTCGTATTGTCCAAATACTATGAAATTAAGGATCAAAGACCACAAATTTAAGTTGATGTTCACAAAAAAGACAGTCGTTGAGGAGATAGAGGATCCACATTTCAGTATGTCTATCTTCAAATTTAAATCATATAAAACAGCTTACAAATCCACAAGAATTTGGTAACACAGAACTATTTGGTAATAAATACATTATTTATATGTCCTTATTCAGACTTCGATCATTAATTGATGACGTCACTATTGTTGTAGATATATCATTGGAGAAGTTGTGAGTTATGGGGATGTACAGTCTATCAAACAAGATGATAGTGTCCGAACGTTCATTAACGTTGACATACAGGATTATGAGTACGCATCCCACAATTCAATGAATATGTGCTTCAACAACTCATTATTTTTATTCATATGATTAACCATATAAATTATTATGTAGGAATAAAAACATTTCAACAACTTTTTGGGGTGACTTTGTGGATCAGATCAAAGCCATATTTGAATGAGTCCAATGACAAGCCTATTGTCGTTGTCATGCAGTTGATTAGATCACATCGATTCAGAGGTTATTTAAGTCTCTACTTTGCTATTCAAGATAATTGCAAATTATTAACTATGCAGACCAAATTTCGGTGAAGAACACTTGGCATGCTTCCAAGCTTTATATCAATTCAAGTTGATGAATTTTCATCACGAATTACACAGATTTCTTCACAAAGGAATCAATCTATTGCTACTGAGTTGGCATCAGGAAGTGTTACAGTACATGAGATTGAGAAGTTGATTGACTGTAGGCATGTAAGTACTTAATTTTATATTTTTTATTCAACACAACTTTTACATTATTTTTAATATAACAGTTGTATATACAATACAAATTTGCAGCAAGAGAATTATTATATTGTGGCAAAGATAATTCATCTTGAAATAGACCGTGGATGGTCTTTTTTAGCATGCAAACAATGCACAAAAGGTGTTGATGAAGTGGGGGACAAATTATACTGTGGTTTTGTTGAATTATATGTCTCATACAAACTCAATAATCAAACAAAATTAACTATTCAAAGGTACAAACTAAAAGTTAGAGTTTTGGATGATACTGGCACAATTTCTGTGATGTTGTGGGATGGGGTACCATTACCAACAAAGATGATTGGAAAATCTGCTGCTGATTTATTTGAGGTATACACTATAAGCATGTTAAACTTTAAGTTCTACTAACCTGTTTAAAATATGTTTAAATATGTTAGTACGTTTTGTTCCTATATTTTATATTAAACTTTGAAAAATATGTATTTTCTTAAGACTACTGGTGCTGCAATGGAGTTGGACAATACATACATGTTTAAATTGGAATTACAGAGCTCCGATGGTCAAGGTCAAGATGAAGTCTTTAAAGTTGTTACCTTTACTGATGACGAAGATATTATAGAAAAATACAGGCCTCCACCACGTGGAGAGACATTCAAGGTATTATTTTATATTCAAATATATATCAAGTTTGATTCCTATGATTGAACTAAATTATAATTTTTTTATACATTTTTTAGGATCCAGATTTCAATGATAACCAAGTCAGTCTTGACGATCGTGAATTCATGGTTATTTTACAATATATTATTAATATTTGTCATTTATTTAATGATTATAAATGCAATAGTCCTTCAAAACTGACATTATAATCTTTACTTTTATATATATATATATATATATGTAGGATTCCACTGAAGATACTGAGTTGATCAATGTCTCACAGACGCCTAACAAGATAAAGAAAATTGATGCCGCAACAGTTGATGAAGAAGATCCTAACTCACAGTTGTCAGGAAATAATCTCTAGCCTGATACCAAAGCTAGAGACATATGTAATCAAGTTGGACTCCTACCAAGCATTATGAGATGTAGATAAGTGAGCTATAGATGTAAAGATAAAGTCGGGGAATTGGTTGAATTTTTTACCTGTTTACTTTTCTTTCGTCGCAACTTTAAGAATTTTGATCACTTGAGTTCTAATGAATTACATCCTTTTAATAGAAATGAGTTTAATTAACTAAGAATTAGTATAATATAATACTGAATCCTACCCTACAAGATAAAGATGGAGGCAGACTTTGATAAGAGGTTCGGATGATATGCATAGTGTTAGTTCGAAAAAATTTAAGAGATTAATGAACTTAGATTGAGGAGACATGATAAATAAATTTAAATCATAATTTCGTTTAACTTTTCAGTGCCAGATAAAGGACCAACAATGTTAAACAACTACAGGACAATAATTTGATGTTCATAACAATTTACCTGGATTACACTTTCAAGCCAGCACCTTTATATATTATATTGGTAGATGCCATCTAACATGTAATTCCTTCGGTACGGTACATGTAATTCTACGTGATAAATTATTTTTTCATATCACATTTTCTTCAAAATCAGGTCAACTAACAATATTGGTTTCATAAATTTTGTTTATTATTAAAGTACAAATACAATAATCGTAAAGTTGAGCTGTATCTTATTCGCTTATATGACCGATGAACTATAAATATACATATAAAATCCACGCATCGCGCGGGTACTATACTAGTATTTTTGAAAAAAAATGTAGGAAAAAGAAACACCCTAAATCCCAACTTCTAAAAACAACATAAAAAGCTTCAATTTTTGAAAAAACACACCTTCTATATCCCAACTTCTACAAAGAACAAAAATATTATTCAATTGTTGAGGAAAGAAAACAATCCTAAATCCCAACTTCCAAGAACAACAAAAATGCTTCAATTGTTGAAAAAAAACACATACCTCTATTTCCCAACATCTAAAAACAGCAACAAAAAAAAATGCTTCAATAGCTGAAACATACACCTAATCCCAAATTATAAAAACATCAAAAAAAAATGCTCAAATTCTTGGAAAAACACATACCCTTTTATACCAACATCTAAAAACAACAATAAAAAAATGCTTCAATGGCTGAAACAAATTAAACCCCTAATCCCAACTTCTAAAAACATCAACAAAATAAAAAGCTTCAATGGCTGGAAAAACACATGGACCTAAATCCCAACTTCTAAAAACAGGGAAAAAGTACTTCAATTGCTGGAAAAACAACCCCCCACCCCCCAAATCCCAACTTCTAAAAATAGCAAAAAAAATTGTTTCAATTGTTGTAAAAACACATAACCCTAATCCCAACTTCTAAAAATAGCAAAATAAAAATTTCAATGGCTGAAAAACACTTAAACCTAAATCGCAACTTCTAAAATCAACAAAAAAAATACTTCAATTGTGGAAAAAGCCCCCCACCCGCCCCATCCCCAAATCCCAACTTCTAAAATCAACAAAAAATTCTTCAATCGTCGTAAAAAAACACACACCAAAATCCAAACTTAGAAAAAAAACAACAAAAAAAAACTTCAATTGTTAGAGGAAAACACACACCTACATCCCAACTTCTAAGAACAACAACAAAAAAAAAAAAAAAAAAATCATCAAAAAGTAAAAAAATCAAACATACAATTCAATAAAATTCAAGAATAAAAGCTCATAAAACATGTAAGAAAACAATACCCTGGGCTAGCCTCATCGCATAAATTGTTCCTTTTGGAACCCATACAGTCAAATTTGACAGATCAAAGAGAATTAAGGTTTACAATTTGTGTTTCTCGAAGCACAAACTGGAGAGAAAAGATAAAAATCACCTTTTCTGATGCTTTATATAGAGATAAAAACAGAGTGATGATACTCTACGCTTTCTTTTTTGGTTAAGTTTTCAATTTGTTGTTTAATATGTATATGGGATTTATAACTTCTCAAGTTATATTTGGGCTATCACACTAATAATTGGTCCAATTTTGTGTTCATCTTTCAAAAAATAATTTGTATAGAGAGAGAGACTGATATATTATTGATGTACGAAGTAAATTGATTTGATTTTTTATTTACAGAAGAATAAAAGTTGTTTGTAGAGACATTTACGGTTATTTGATAAGTTATTTTAGAAAGATGGTTGATTACAGAGCTAGTTGCAGGATACTCTGTAGTTAAGCTGTTTATAGAGCTTGTTGCAGGATACTCTGTAATTAAGGTGTTTACAGAGCTAGTTACAGGATATTCTGTAATTAAGTTGATCGTAAAGCTACTGTAAAATAAGTTGTTTATAAAGCTACTTGCAAGTTACTCTGTAATTAATCTGATTTAGAAAGTGGCTTATAATGTTAATAAGTTGTTTGCAAGATACTCTGTAATTAAATTGCTTTAGAAAATTGCTTATAGTACTACTTGCAGGCTACTCTATAAGTAAGTTGCTTTAGAAAATTGCTTATAATACTAATCACAGGTTACTCTATAATTAAGCTACTTTATGAAGCTACTCTAATTGAGTTGTTTTAGAAAGATGCATATAATGCTAATTGCACACTACTCTGTAATTAAGCTACTTATATAAAGCTACTTCCAAGCTACACTATAATTAAGATGTTTTAGAAAGGTGCTTATAATGCTAATTGCAGGTTACTCTGTAATTAAACTACTTTAGGAAGCTTTTTGCGGGTTGCTCTATGATTAAGTTGCTTTAGAAAGTTGCTTCTAATGTTAATTGCGGGTTACTCTGTAATTAAACTACTTTAGGAGGCTACTCTGTAATTAAGTTGCTTTAGAAGGTTGTTTATAATGTTACTCGCATATTACTCTATAATATGCTACTCTGTAATTAAGTTGCTTCAAGAATCTATTGACAGAATACTCTAACTAAGATACTTTAGAAAGTTGTTTATAATGCTCATCGTAGGTTACTCTGTTATTAAGCTACTTTAGGAAGCTACTCTATAATTAAGATGCTTTAGGGAACTACTCGCAGACTACTCTATAATTAAGCTGCTTTAGAAAGTTGCTTATAATGTTCATCGTAGGTTACTCTGTAATTAAGCTACTTTAGGAAGCTACTCACACACTACTTTATAATTAAGTTGCTTATAATGCTCATCGTATGTTACTCTGTAACTAAGCTACTTTAGGAAGCTACTCGCAGACTACTCTATAATTAAGTTGCGTTAGAAAGTAGATTATAAAAGTAATCCTTTTCAGGCTACTGTGTCATTAAATTATTTTAGTAAGTTGCTTATAATGTTAATCATAGGTTACTCTGTAATCAAGCTATTTTCAAAGTACTCTGTAATTATGTTGCTTATAAAGTTATTGTAGGTTACTGTGTAATTAAGCTACTTTAAGAAGCTGTTAGTAAATCTACTTATAAGCTTCTTTGGAAAGCTAGTTGCAGAGATACTTGTAAGATTCTTCAAGAATTTGTTAGAAAATTTGGTCCCTTGTTGGGAAGAGTTTCAGATTTTGTTGAGAAGCTATGTGACTCAACTCCAACAGAAAATAAAGATTATTATTAAGTACATAAATCATAGATAGGTATATAGATAGACTGATATATTATTTTACTTCAAATTGATGTACCAAATGAAATGGTTGAATTTTTATTTATGGAAAATAAAATTATTTGCAAGTTGCTTGCAAACTACTTCCAAACTACTTCCAAAACTACTTGCTCTATAAGCTACTTGTAAGCTTCTCCTGGAAGTTGGTTTAATGCTACTGTTGTATAAACTACTTGGGGAAGCTATTATAAGTTATTATCATTATAAGCTACTTATAAGTTATAGTCATTAAGGGGTTATAATTACGAGGCTAGTAGGACAAGAACACGTGACCTCAAGGAATTTTCACAACACCTTAATTCGTTATTTAATTTATTCGTTAATTTTTTATTTTTACAAATTATTGACTAACCTAGTAAATTGAACTAGTTGAACTAAAAAAATTGACGATTCTATATATTTATTTATCTTTTGAAAATGCATTATTATATTATTAAGTCTATTCTTACACACTTTTAGAGAATCTTAATGATTTTCATAGTAATATGTGATTGAATGGATACAAATTTAAAAATTTTAAAAAGTGAAAAATAAAGTAAAACATTACAAAATAAAAGTATAAAAAGCACAAGAAATTTTAACAGTGCTCGCTGAGCATGATAAAAGTAGAAAGAAATATTTAATACGGTATAATAAAGTAAGTTAAATTTAGCATGATACGATAAATATCTTTCTTCCACGTCTCGCTCCCTTTTTCATCATTTAATTTTCACGTGTTTTAGGAATTAACTTATGTAATACAATCGATCCACTAAAATTCCTATCAATGTATCTTTGTCCTCAATGTCTTTGATTAGTTTAGTCTTTACTTTTATGAACCAATGAAATATATGCTTCTTGTACAAAGAGCATGCCAAAGGGCTACTACGCCCACCGCACACTTGCATTACCACCCTAACTTCTTCTTTATACATTGACCCCCCTAGAAAAAAATCTAGGTCCGCCACTGCTTATATATATATATAATCAAAATTTGACCTCTATATACAATGTAATTTTCCAACGAAGGAGTGTCGCTTGACACCCTTGGATAAGGGTGGATCTGCCCCTACATAACACTTTCCTTTGGATGTTCAATAATAAATAGCATGCTTAGTTAAAACCTTACTATAAAAAAATCAGTGAAAAAAATTCAAGTGAAGGAAAAAAGAGTGCATTTAACTAATAATATGCATTACTAGTTATTTGATTAAAAATCTTACTAGAAAAACTAAATAGAAAAAACCTTGATAATCCCTAGCCACCGGATGTCCCTAATGGTCTTTTTTTTTTCTTGTCCGCCATAAGTTTTGTAGGAATTAAGTTATTTGGTATAATCATATCTAATTCGATCGGCATAAGCTTAGATTTTTTTTGCCTCACTCGGTATAAGTTTGTAGGAATAGGTTGTCCCTTCTTGCATGTCTTCTCATTACCCAACAACCCCGGGCAGACACGGCAGGAATAACATTTACTGGTCACTTTTATTTTTTTTAAAAAGTAGTTAATGTCTTAGAGTTTCAGATCCCACGTATGAGTGAAACTTTGAAATTTCATGATAACGACTATGTTTTTTGGTTATATGAGTTGAAATGTGGTTAGTTGTTGGTACATCCCTTCTTGCCCACTACCCAACAATCACAAGCAAATTGATGCAATAAAAATAGTGTTCATTGGTCACTTTTTAGTCATTTTAAAAAATAATAATAGCGAATTAATGTTATTGAGTTTCAAATTTCATACGTAAAACTACATGATAAAATTAATCCTGGAGTTGCACTTATATATGGAATTCGACACTCTAGGTCATCGACTATTTTTCAATTATATGAATGAAGAAGCGGATATTTGTAAATTTTGCCCACGGATGCAAGTCATGCTTTGATTTCGACTGGACTATATAGTCTACAACGTTTTTTATTGCATCACATTAAATCCTCTTTCTCGAGTGATAATTGCTCGTTGAGAAAACGTCTTGATGCATGCATCTAATTTGTTGTGTGACAATGAGCGCGCAAGCATAAGGTGTGTATGTTGTTACACACTTTTGAAAGCTTATTCGACCATATATAAGTATTAGGGTTTAAAGTACGTGTACATGTCACAAAAATACTAGAATGTATAGTCATATGTCACATCTACATACTTAAAATCTTGAATTCGCATCTATCCAAAACCATCATCATGTCCTTCTAGTTTATATATAGACATATTTTCTAAGTCTAGCTAGGCAAAAAATATAATTTGAGATTTGAGAGTGCAATAAAGCTAACTTAACCACCCCACTTAGGTGCACAAATAATCACTTTGTTGAATAGAAAAAAATTACATTTGTAATCATATCAAGTCAATTAAGTACTATTTTGATCCATTAAAATTGCACGTGGAATAGTACTTTTGCAATTGGAAAATAAAATGTGTATTAATATGACTGGTTCCATTTTTATTTTTTTGTGTATTTCCCAAAAGTTTGAAATCATTTATAGGCAAGTTAATATGGTAAGAGACAAGTGATCAATGATGCTAATAGTTTCTTTATGATCTAATTTGCCAAGTTGTAGAAGAAAATGGGCGGCAAAAGAAAGGAGGATGTAGTAGATACGAGCAGAGACAGATTTAAGATTTTTAATGTAGAAACACAAGCCAAAATTGAGAGTCAAAATCAATAGATAATCTCAATTTTCTAACATTAACCGATGGACTAGACTATGTTAGGAAATGATGGGTCGATTTTTTTTTTTCTTTTAAAAAATAAGGCTAAATATGTAGCTAACAAATTATAAGAAAATAAATAAAGAAATTAAAATTGAAAATTGTTGAACGGGTTTAATTATAATTCATTATTTGCAGTGACCAAAGGCGAATAAGAAATTAAAGTACGTACATGGGCAATCTGGTTCGTGTACTTTCTTGTTTACATTTGCTCCAGAAAGCTAACAAGCACGCACAGGAGAGCCCCCTATGTACTCAGTAAAGTCATCTAACGACATCACAAATGTAATAAGAAATAACAACCATCTGCTTGAAAAACAAAAACAAAACAACAGCTTTAAGCCAAGTGTACTTACAATTACACCTCATAAGATTAAAAAAAAATGTTTCATCATCCAGTACAATTAAGACAACAACATAAAAGAGTATAAACGTTTTATAGCTAAATTTGCAGGAGTCGAAGATCCGTGATTGGATTCTTAGTAAAATAGTAACGTTTTAGGTGTAAAACGTTGAGTAACGTTTTAAATTTGCAGGATTTGATTCTGCATTTGCAGAGTTGACGTGATTGGATTCTCAATAAACGTTATCGTGAGTAACGTTTTACACCTAAAACATTACTCACAGTAACATTTATTCATTTAACGTCGTCAACTCCGTCAGTTTTTGTCTGGTGAATTTTTAAAATAAAAATAACCTAAAACTTTACCATGAAGTACATTTATACTACTTTTGTAAAAAATTAAAAAGTGTATTAGTTTGGTAAATTGATTTTTAAAATAGCTTATTTTGGTCAAAACTTCTCTAGGCAGGTCTAGGAAGACAAAAAAACTCAGAATTTGTATCCTAGCAAGCCCCATAGATCTCTAGAAAAAAGAGTACATGTAACTAATAATATGCATTACTAGTTATTTGATTAAAAATCTTACTAGAAAAATTCAATAGAAAAACCTTGATAATCCCTAGCCACCTAATGTCCCTAATGGTCAATATTTTTTCTTGTCCGTCATATGTTTTGTAGGAATTAAGATATTAGGTATAATTTATGTAGTCATATCTAATTCGATCTTCATAAGTTTAGAATTTTTTTGCCTCACTCGGCATAAGTTTTGTAGGAATTAGGTTGTGCCTTTTACGGCATTACTTGGGAATATTGAAATTAAATTTTTGGCTCACTCGACATAAATTTTATAAGAACTATATTAAGCCTTTTACGACATAATTTATGGATTCTGAGCTAAATTTTTACCTTGACCGGCAGGGACGGATCTATGTCATAAGGGGTGTCATGCCACCCAGTAATCTCGATTGAAATTCTATATATACATGTATATTTGTATATATATTTATAAGAAAATGTATAATTATTAAACGTGACATACTTAGAAACAATGAGGCCTGTGGTGCAAGTGGTTAAAGCTCATGGTTACTACCTTAGGGATACAAGTACAAGCTTTGACGTGTGGGTTGTATTTTCTTAAAACATTTTTTTAACATCCGCCCTTGTTCGCCGTCATCAGAGTTGTCAAAAAGGGTCAACTCATCCCCATTCGGTCCAAGCCTCGCGGGCCAAGAAATTTGATGGGCTAGGGCGGGCTAGCCCTTCACTTGGAAGGACTTGAAAATGTTCAACCAAACCCAACCCTAGAAGGGCCGCGGGCCAGGGTGGGTTAGCCCCTTTTTTCAAACTTAAAATTCTATGAAATCAAGAAAATGAGAAGATTTTCAAATCAAATATGGTAAATAATAGTGTTGTTTCAATAACTCTAGCAAAAATATTTAGTGTGATTAACATGTATCTAGGATACTAGATACGCGAGATACATGTATCTGGTGTGATGCATCCCAAATACACTAGCAAGATAAGAGAGTAAAAAGCGAGATTGAAGAGAGGCGAGGGCGTGGGATTGTCAATGTATCCTAAATACATGCGGGGTCATTTGGATAGAGTGCATCTAGAACAAATTACACCTAATTTTGAGTCCATATATCATGAGATACATGTATCTGGACACACAAAAATTTGGTAAGATTCGTACTATTACAACATAGCGTGCATCTAAGTAATTAACTTATACACTAGTGAATTTTCTGTAAGTTACCCTTAAATAAATAGTTTTGACCCATGGGCCGACCCCTGCCCTACTCCAATCAAGCCTCAAAGGCCAAGAGATTATATGGATTGGGCTTATAAGCCCTAGTTTTAAATGGGATTAGAAAATTCTATCACAACCCTATTCCAATAACGGGTTGGGTTGGGCAGGCCCCTTGGGCTAAGCCCATTTTGACGGCTCTAGCCGACATAAGTTTTCTAAAAATTAAGCGGAATAACTTGTATTATATTATGATATGATATAAACTTACTTTAAATGAAAATTATTTATTGCTTAGTCAAATCGTTCCTTTCATATCAATTTTATCAAAGTACAAAATAATAAAACCTTTCCGTAACAGTTTTATACTTTGTGTTTACCCCGTCAATTGTTAACCTATGCTAGTTTTAAAAAAAATTGAATAAAATATTATGTAAAAAGTTATTGACAAATAACAATAATAGATTATAGGTTTTTTTATTAGAAAACTATTAAATACGATTTTTGGAAAAAAAAAATTATATAAAAGAAAAAAAATATTAGAAGTTTGAAATATCTTGAATACTATGTCGCAAGAAAAATTAAATGCATTGATTATGTAAATTATTGATGGAAAAAACAATTATTAAAAGAAACCCTTTATAAAAAAATGCAATTTTGCATCTCATAAAAAGTACGTTTACTCTATTTCGTAAAAGAAATTAAAAGATTATATATACTAGTGTTGTTAATTGTTTTGAATAATGGATTATTTAGGCTAAAACTTCATATTATCTGAATAAGATAAATTTGCTATGTCCACTTTCATATAGGCATCCAACTATCTAAGTTTGTGTGTACTTACCATACGAGCAACTCCTTTTTATCCTAATTCTAAGATTGCATTGGCATGACGTCCGTTTTTATTTTTGAAATACAACTTGAAGAAGGCTCAGGTCATGTGTTCCTCTTTATAATCTTCCCTCGTGTCAACTTTTGTTGTTCGGACGAATATTATTGGATGATCCGACACTAGGTGGCCCCAATATTTTTGTAGAGTCTGAGTAACATATATATAAGGGCCAAGACGCTTTCACACCCACATAACTTGCCCATAGAATGAGAACCTTAGTTGGCTTGAACACCACGGTCATAAAAAAAAGGTTCCATTATAAGTTGTTTATGATTTTAGGCAGGGGCTTCTCAATGTTATGGTACCGGGATCATCTAAACCCTGTACTTTTGATGTCGAACATAAATTTTATGTGTAAACATTTACTTACATTGCAACAAATAGTAGATATGAACCCATAACTTTTGGGTTCGATACTGAGGATTTTATGAATTTAATAATAAAATTTAAATCCTAGATCCGCCTCTAATTTTGGGGGTAAACAAACACATTTTGCTGCATATATAGTAGAATGGCATCTGCCATGCTTGACATACAAACAAATTGCAAACAACAAACTTTGGCCGGCCTCTATGTGCCAAATTCTTAGGATTCATCTAATGAATATTACAACATATTTCTTAGTAAGAAAATATAAGCATAATGACATCCTTGATTTCATCAAACCTTTAGAAATGCAAACTATAAGGACAAATCAATCTCATAGTCTAATGCCTCTAGCATACGGTGTTGGAATTCACACTATTTCAATCCTCCCTTAAGATGTTAAACAAACTCTTTGGTGGCAAGAAACGGACATCGGCGACCGAGGGGAGAACTAATCCTTCCCCTGGCCGCCATGGTCGGCCTAAGTACGCCTCGTTCTGCATGCCAGAACGGTCGAATAACCCTCCTCTAGGTCGTGCCGGTCCGCATAAGTCAATATCGTTCTCCATGCCAGAACAGTCGGACAACCCTCCTCTAGGCCGCCACGGTCCAGCTAAGTTGACCTCGTTCTCCGTGCCAGAACGGTCGAACAATCATCCTCTCGGTAGCCATTGTCTGCCTGAGTCGGCCTCATTCTCCGTTCCGGGACGGTTGGATAATCCTCCTCTCGATCGCCACGGTGCACGTGAGCCGGCCTTCATGCCAGGACGGTCGGATAATTCTACGCTCGGCCGTCACGGTCCACCTAAGTCGGCCTTGTTCTCCATACCGGGACGGTCGGAGATCCGATCGTCGGCGGCGGCCTTGAAGATCATCCATGTAGGTGGGATTGCTGAATACTACTACATGGCAACCCCTGCATCCAGGATTCTTGACAAATACCCATCTTTCATACTAGCCAAGCCTGAGGTATTCAGAAAACCATGGGATTCAGTAGTCCACAAAGATGAAATCCTTATCCCTGGCCAAAAATACTATGTTATCCCACAATGTACTTTAAAGAAACTAAGGAGAAGAATCAAGAAAAACAATCATTCATTCACTTCACAATCCTCACAAGATTCAACTAAGTCACAACACATTATAAGTATTATCAAGACTAAGACATCTAGTGATAAAAATAATGCGCGAAATCGTCATGTGAGGTTCTTTGGGATTGATTGTAACCAAGATTCATCATGTTCACTCATTAGAGATGATCAACAAGGAAAATGAAGAGGAACATCATGGGAAAATTAGGGCTAATAGGACTGTATCAACATGGAAGCCAACACTTACTATGATAAATGAGAAGTGACAAGTACTATACATACTAATGAATAAAAAGACTTGGTTTTAAGTTGTAGTCTTTGTTTGACGTATAGGTCACAGGTTCGAGCCGTTGAAGCAACTACTAATATTTGCATTAAGCAGTCTATCTACATCATACCCCTTGAGATGTGACCCTTCCTCAGACTCTACGTGAACGCCTTTGTGCACCACATTAACCAACCTCAGAGATTATTATGATCAACTCTGTTTATTGATGTAGTTCATATGTGAAATAATCTTGATTTTGAACTTTAGTGCATAAATTGTTTTAAGTAGCACTTGCTGACAGATAATGCATATTATCATAAACTTATATTTAGTGGCAATTTCAGATTTTGTAATTGGGAATGATAAGGAGAGAAAATGAGCAAGCATTATTCTTTACGATTTGAATAGAAGAAAATAATTCTAAAAAGATCTCTTAGGTATGAATATAAAAATCTCTTGTAAAATAACATTTAATTAGTGAGTTGAATTTCGAAATTTGATGGTCAAACATATAATTCGGAGTTCAACTTAGAAAAAAAAGTGATTTTTTTCATGGTCAAACTCCTCCTTAATTTACGTGTTGCAGACATATAAAAATTGTCTAAACTGCAATAATTATTATCATGATTGTATAACTATTTAAGTTTATGCATCGATGTTCATTGAATGAACCACATCTCGAGCTAGATCTGGTGTGTATATATATGAGTACATACGATTATTAAGAAGAAAAAAACTTTCTAACATGGGAAATCGTTATCTATTTTGACTTTATGTTTGGGAAAACTGCCTAATTAGATAAATATCCCTTGCCATATCTACTAAATATTCCTATACTTTCTAGATATAAGTACATATATTATAAACTAACTACATAATTTGTCCTCCCCGTTCTTTCTCTCCCCCTCGCTCTACCTCTCTATGCACATATGTTGTTGTGAATCAAGTAGACTTTGTACGGACTTATGTGTTAGAAGTGGTAAATGGGGTTGATTTAGATGAAATTATTGTGCCAAGTAAAATACTAGAGGGTTTTATTTGGGATCCAGGCCCAATTATCAATAGTTAAATAGGAATAGAGATTAGACAGAAGAGTTATGCGTATTATGAAGAAATCATATGTTCCTCTCATCTTCTTTCTAAAGTCTTAACTTCTCATCTTCATTTTTATCTCTATCTCTAGTTACTTGATATTTCAGTACTTGTCCTTGTAATTCAAGTGTTGTTATTGTAATTTGGCTATCTTATTATATAATGTTTGGATATTTGTGTTGAGAATTTGAGTTTGTTTCATATGCACTAAATATTTGATACTAAATACACTGATGAAATTGATATCAGCTACACTAGATGAAATTGATTTTAGATATACAAATACATGAAGCTTTTGATATTGAATACACAGATACATAAATACGTGAAACTCAAGTACATTTTGAAATACAGATACAAAGAGAGAGATGTTTAGTGTATCCAAATACATGTCAATCACATTTTGATACAATGTATCTAATACACCTGATCAAACAAAAAGTGGTACAAAAAATAATTTGTTGAATTACTGTATTCAGATGTAATTATGACCTAAACTAGCGAGATTTGTATTGTTTCCTCTTTATTTCAATTTTCATGATTCATTTATCCACCCCCACCCCCAAAGGACAAATTGGCTAATAATCAAATGTTTAAGGACAGACTTTACAATCCCAAACATGAAATTGCCCAATTAGACAAATAACTCAGCAATTTTGTCTGCATATTCATGACACTAATTTCCTATCACTAAAATATTCAGTAAAAGCAACCAAAATGCGCCAAGTGCGTATAACACCAAAATCCAATTAATCCAACGGTCTAAATTAGATTTTACAATAGTAGGACATCACGTGCGCATTTTAGCAAGCACCCTTGTAGTCACTCATTATGAATCTTTTGCATTTGACTCCAGAAAATAAGGAAATCAAGAACCTTTCTTCCTCTTTTTTTGTAGGGAAAAAGGTGGAGAAATAATGGTAGAATCCATTTTGAGCTAAAAGGGGTTCATAATCAAGATTCATGATTTATGAGGTAATTAAAATAAAAAAGTTTTTGTATGTATAGATTTTTCATCATTTCACCGTTAACAAAACTGACCCTTAATTCAAGATTCATCCAGATCTGTGAATTGTTGGCTTTATTTTGTTAAATGAAACATTTTTCAAACACCCTTTGCTTCTGTTTGTGGAGTTTTGTTCATATATTTTTTTTAAAATGTGTCTTTTGTGTTTTAGGATTTGGAGGTTTTTGTGAATTGCTTGTGGTGATAGTGATTGGAGAATGGTTGGCTTTGTTTTGTCAAATGTAACATTTTTCGAGCACCCTTTGCTTCTGCTTGATGAGTTCTACTTTCATATGTTACATTTTTTTTAAAAAAAATTGTGTCTTTGTGTTTTAGGATTTAGAGCTTTTTTTTTTGTTGTGAATTGCTTGTGGTGATAGTGATTGGAATTGGAATTGCTGGCTTTGTTTTATCAACTATAACATGTTTTGAGCACCCTTTGCTTGTATTTGTTGAGTTCTACTCTCATATGTTACATATTTTGAAGATTTTTATGTGTTTATGTTACAGGATTTAGAGGTTTTGTGAATTTCTTGTGGTGAAAGTGATTGGAATTATTGGCTTTATTTTGTCAAATGTGGCATTTTTCGAGCACCCTTTGCTTCTGGTTGTTGAGTTCTACTCTCATATGTTACATATTTTTTTTTTAAAATTGTCTTTGTGTTTTAGGATTTACAGTTTTTTTCTTGAATTGCTTGTGGTGATAGTGATTGGAGAATGGTTGGCTTTGTTTTATCAACTATAACATTTTTTGAGCACCCTTTGCTTATGTTTGTTGAGTTCTACTCTCATATGTTACATATTTTAATGATTTTTGTGTTTTAGGATTTAGAGGTTTTTGTGGATTTCTTGTGGGGATAGTGATTGGAATTATTGGCTTCATTTTTGTCAAATGAGACATTTTTCGAGCACCCTTTGCTTCTGTTTCTGGAGTTCTATCTCATATGTTAAAGATTTTTATGTGTTTGTGTTTCAAGATTTAGAGATTTTTGTGAATTTCTTGTGGTGATAGTGATCGAAATGTTGGCATTATTTTGCCAAAGGTAACGTTTTTCAAGCACCCTTTACTTCTCTTTGTCGAGTTCTGCCCTTATATGTTACATATTTTGAAGATTTTTGTGTCTTTGTGTTTCAGGCCTCAGAGATTTTTGTGAATTTCTTGTGGTGGTAGTGATTGGAAGGAGTAGGAACAATGGTGGGTCGATCGCCAAGTTTGCTGTCCCGGAATGGAAGTTTTAGGCCAGAAAATCTGGGGCAAAATGCATTGGCAATGATAGGGAATCTCTGTTTCACTATATTTGTTGTTGGAGTTTTGATTTTCACTATAATGGCTGCAACATATGAGCCTGAAGATCCTTTGTTCCATCCTTCGACGAAAATCACTAATTTCCTTACGTCTAAATCTGACGCCACGTTTAAAGCTGATGACACTGTTATGAAGACTGGTGAGGACTTTATTGGTGCAAATCAGAAAGCATTTTCTACCTTTATAAACCTAACAGATGTCGACGTTTCGCTGTCAGCTACAGACAGTGGCACTGAGAGTGATCCTGATTGTCATGGGAAAACTGATGAACCAATTGATTGTACTGATCCAGATGTGTTTCATTTGTTGATGAGAGTAGCTATTGAGAAGTTCAAGGATATACATTTTTACAGATTTGGGAAGTCAGTCCGTGGATCGAATGATAGTTCATGCCACATGGCTTGGCGGTTTAGGCCTAAGGATGGAAAAACTGCTGCATTTTACAAGGATTACCGCGAGTTTGTGGTTTCTAGGTCGGAGAACTGTACGCTTAGTGTGGTGAGCATTGGAGAGTATCATACTGGTGGAAATGCTCGGAAAAGGAAGAGAAAGAGCAAGGACAGAATTTCAGGTAAGTCAGACGAGGGGTTTGAGAAAGTTGCGAAGACAGGGGGACAAAATGTTGCTCTGCCTGAGGTTGGTGAAGCTGTGAATGACTCACTTCCTGTGGTGGAATCAGAGAGTTCTTTCAAGCGCGGTAAGTATTTGGTATATCATGGAAGTGGAGATAGGTGCAAAAGCATGAACCATTATCTCTGGAGCTTCATGTGTGCGTTAGGCGAGGCACAATACTTGAACAGGACATTGATAATGGACTTAAGTATTTGTTTATCCAAGATATACACTTCATCTGGCGTAGACGAGGAAGGAAAGGATTTCAGGTTTTACTTCGACTTTGAGCATTTAAAGAATTCAGCATCAGTTCTTGATCAGGAACAGTTTTGGGCTGATTGGGAAAAATGGCACCAAAAAGATGGACTATCTCTCCATCTTGTTGAAGATTTTAGAGTTACACCAATGAAGTTATCTGGACTGAAGGATACTTTAATCGTGAGGAAATTTGGTAACGTGGAGCCAGATAATTACTGGTACAGAGTATGTGAGGGTGAGACAGAATCTGTTGTTCAACGGCCATGGCATTTGGTATGGAAGTCAAGACGTTTGATGGACATTGTCTCGGCTATTGCCTCTAGGTTGAACTGGGATTATGACTCAGTTCATGTTGTGAGAGGCGAGAAGGCAAGGAACCGTGAAATGTGGCCACATCTTGCTGAAGATACTTCTCCAGACGCTCTTCTATCTAGTTTGCAAGACAAGATAGATGATGGAAGGAACCTATATATCGCGACAAATGAACAAGAGACATCTTTTTTCAATCCTTTAAAGGATAAGTACTCTACACATTTCCTCAGTGACTATAAGGATCTTTGGGATGAAGGCAGTGAATGGTATTTAGACACAGCAAAACTTCATAACGGAAGTCCTGTCGAATTTGATGGTTACATGAGAGTTTCAGTTGACACTGAAGTTTTCTTGAGAGGTAAAAAGCAAATCGAGACATTTAACGATCTCACTAAAGACTGCAAGGATGGTATCAATACCTGCACTTCTTCCAGCTAATCTATGTACTCGCAAAGGTTTACCACTACCGCGTTGGGATAAATCTTCCGATAAATAGGAAAAATTTTTGATCATCAAGATTTCTGTTAGTTTCTCTTCTGGAAAGTAAAAATTTGTTTCATTAGTTAGTACATTCTCAGTTTTGTTATAGGCGTTTGATTCGCGCTTGTATTTCCTTCATTTTGGTAATTTTATTCAATTTTTTATGTTTGTTCCTTTCTTGGAATGCTTTGTTTGAACCATGAAACTGTTGATAAGTAGCACTGGAAATGGTTGAAGTGTTATTGAGATAGGTAGATCTTGAGTCCCACATCGACCCGATGAGGAGAAATTGATCTTTTTATATGATTTTGGGCAATTGTCACCTCTTAACCTAGTATCTAAGGTTGCGTTAGGTTTAAGATTAACAGTTAAATTGGCCTATCCAAGCTCACTATGAGCTCTCAAACCTTTTTTTTAATATATATATATATTAGGGGTAAGGAAAGGGGAAATGGGGGAGCGGATTACAAGATGGAATCAAACCCTCACCAACAAAGTGAAAGTTCAATTGAGCGAAGAAGATTTCCCTGTGAGCTCAAAGCTTTGCTTCATTCCAGAGGAAACCTCAATTTGTCTAGGTAACCAACCAATTGAGCTACGAAGATCTCCATGTGAACTATCTCGAAATGAGTCATCCTAAATTTAAGTCTCTCTCTCATATGCTTCATTTTCGAGGAAACCTAAATTTCTACTATGACACAGGCCGAAACGAGTCACTCCTAAATTTTATAAGTCTCAAAGTTTATTGCTATCTCCACCTCCTCCAACATAGTAAGTTATTTTCATAAATCATACAATAATTATGTCACGATTCAAAATAAGTTACGGTTAATTATATGAGTTTTTGCTATTCATATTAGTTCATTTTTAAGTAATGTGTGTACGTAGAATAAACACGATCCAACATATTTTATATCGTAAAGATTCAAATTAACTAATTTATACCAATCATAACCTACTACATCCCCCCAACCCCACCCCTCAGTTATTCAAACTTGAGATCAACAATGTGAGCAAAGCTTGTTCCGATGGAATTTGTCTGCCTAAATATATCAGCACTTCTATTAGTTTGTGTAACATTTATAACACTTATATATAATTCGATCTAGTCTGACATTAAATAAAGAAACAAAAAACCATTTCTTCGAAAAATATATATAATGTATTCTAAACACTTACATATAAACTTTTTTCCTTAAATAAACTTTGCAAATTTAAAGGGTACAATTTAATGCTACAAGATGATAATAATAATAATAATAATAATAATAATAATAATAATAATAATAATAATAAACAAACAAACAAATAAATAATAAGAGTAAAAATAGAAAAATAGTGGTGTAGAAAAAAGGAAAGAGATAAACCTCAAATCTAAAACTAAGAAAGAGTCAAATACGGAAAAAAAGTTTTTTTTTTAATTTCTTTTTTTTGAGATTAATTAACCAAAAATAAATAAATTAAACAATGCAAAACATTTCTCTCTTTCATAAATAATATTTACTCATCTACTTTTAACCCCTTTTGCATCTATATCAACTATTATCCAGTCTTTGCAATTTTTTCAGGTATTAAGTTTATCTTCTTTTTATGTTTTAGGATTCCAATTTTATGTGTTGGTCTTTTAGTTTTTTTTTTAAATAAAAAAATTGTTATTAAATTTATTTTTGTATAATCGATTCCAACTTGCTTGAAACAGAGGCATAATTGTTATTGTTAATTGTTATGAAGATGGGAGTTGGGGATCTTTATAAGAAGATTTGAATGTCATTTATGATCAATGATATTCTTCATATTTTTAGCATAATTTTTTCATATTTTTTTCTTTTAAAAAAAAAAATACATTTCGAGATGGGATTTTGTATTTTGATGAATTCAATTGATTTTGTTGTTCCAAAAGCCATACACTTCACGTGTTTCTAGCGCGTTTTCATTTCTAAAGTAAAGACGAGAGGTATTCTAGGGCGACTACTACGACTACATGCCCATAGAGTTGACCCATGCACCTTTTCATGGGGCAAGCAAAAAGCCTTTTCCTGAATCCTGATATTAACTCAAAAAAAAGCGGCATTTACCCGTCCATCATCTCTTAACACAAAAAAAAGGGCATTTACCCGTCCGTCGTCTCTTATTTTGAGACATTCTTTATTTCTGTGGTGAAGCCAGGATTTTCACTAAAAAGATTCAAAATATGATAAAGTAAATACACGAAAAAGCAAAGGAGTTCAACATCTACTATATATATTATATACATAAAACAATTAACTTTATCCATAGTATAAACAATGTAATTTTCCACTCCCCTCGACCCAACCTGGCTTCGCCCCGGCCTGACTTTTGTGTGCATAAAGTGTGAGACACAATGAACTAGGATGTTTGATTCAAGAATCAAGATTCCACCTCATATTATTTAAACAAAACTTCTTATACTTCATACCAATTGATTTCTTCTTTAGGATGGAACCACAACCGGCTATGGCTCAACAATCAATTGACATTGCAGAAACTAGCAAGAAAAAGTTAAATCTACCACATATATGTCTAGAAGCAATGAAGAGCTCACCACCATTGTCATCCTCCACGCCTTCTTCGCCGACAGTCTTAAGGAAGACATCAAGTGTAAAGTACAGCTGCTTGTGTTCACCAACAACACATGCTGGTTCATTCAGATGCAGATACCACAGGAACTCCGGCCTGACTCGCACCAGCATGTCCGTTGGCTCGAAACTCTCTGAACTTGCTGCTGGAAAGTGACTTTAACTAACTTTCTGAATTCATAGAGCATAGCTTCATGAACAGTTAAGGCTGTTTTCAGATATGAAGTATTAACCATACAATAATAGTTATTTCATAATCATTTATCTTTTTATACTTGATCATAAGAACTGTGTTAATTGATAAGTGAGGTTGTAAATTTATGAAGGATGATCATAGGTAAATGTTGCACATCTTTCGCGGAGCAACCCTTGTCACCCCTTCACTAGGAAGTTACACCGTGTAGATAAGTAAAATTTCCTTTTTAATGCATATATACGTATATACTATATGTTAAATCCTCTTGGCTTCTTTATGTGTTTACATCTTTATATTTGACTATCCTTAGTGCAAATCCTGGCTATGTTGCTGCAGCCCCCACACCCCACCTCCTTTCTTGGTGTATGCAGTTGTCAACAATAACAACATACCCAATCTAGTCCGACAAAGTGGGGTCTTGGAAAGGTAGAGCGTACGCAGACCTTAGCCCTACCTAGACCTACCTCAGAGATAAAGAGGTTGTTTCTGACAAACCCACCCTCGACTCAAGGAAAAACAGCCCAGAAAAAGAATATACGGAAGTTAAAGCATAACAAAGCATTCTGAACAATTTAAGATAACAAAATAGGAAGCAACTTTGTTAGAACATATTACAAAAAGGAAGTTTGAGAGAAGAACCATCTTTTATGACCAAACTGAATATGCAAAGAAGAGTTCTCTTGTATCTTTCACATCATTCAGCTTTATTCTATTACAGAGTAAACTTCTGTTTTCTTTTATTCCTTTCTTCATTCCCTCTTATTTACTCTTAAACAAAATTCTTTCACTGCTCTCACACAAGAACCACTTTTTTCGGTTAAAACTAATCTAAATAGAAAGCAATGTTCGAAAGCAATCTCTCTGTCTTCACAAGGTGGGAGTAAGGCTGCATACAAACCCCACTTTTGGGATTACACTGAGTATGTTGTTGAAAGCATATGTTCAAGTTCGTAGTTGCAATATGTTTTCTTCTTTTCATTAAGATTTTAGGACTCCTTGTTCCAACTTCAATCTTGGAAGAAGGTGAGTGGGCTAGGATCGGGATCGGACCAACCTATGTCTCAGTAGTTGCCCGAGAAAGGACCACTCAATCCATACTTGAACCTGAACTTTCTTTTACAACCTTCTTCAGCACTTTTTTCTGGTGATTTATCATATAAGGAACATAAGAGAAAGCTTTGGGTAATATGTACAACAATGTATAAGTTCTTGGGTCATGCCAAAAGAGAGCCGTCGCTTGGAGAGGACGAAAAGCATTAATAAGCTACAGGACTACACCATGTACTATAATGTACAAGTTTTTGGTCACACGAAAGAGACCCGTCACTCTGAGAGGACGCAAAGTTTTACAAACACAACAAGCTACAGGACTAAATCATGTACAACAAGGTATTAAGTTTTTTGGTCACACGAAAGAGACCCGTCACTCTGAGAGGACGCAAAGCATCACAAATATGACAAGCTAACAGACTACATCACATCAAAGATCAAGCATCCACATACTCAGCCTGTACACAACTAAGCTGTAAATGATAACATCATCAAATGGATGAAGTGGCACCGTAAAACGTTTAATCTCACATCGGACACGTATCGTCCTCTTCTTGTTGAGACATCAAGTAATTTCTGCAAAGAGGACAAGTTACATGCCAATACCTGAGCCACTTCTCTAGACACAGCTTATGGAAAACGTGACCGCATGAGAGACTGTTTACCCCTGCATCAGGCTCGAATTTTGTCAGGCACACAGAGCATTCTTGTTCAGGGTGGTTAGAGATACATAGCGAGTCATAACGAAATGCAGGTGTTCGGTTTCTGAACTCCTCCATGTATGACTCTGGTGGGCTTCCACGGCATTCAAGTGAGTCCAAGGGTCCTTCAACAGAATAGTCTTCCCATGATGCGATACGGATGCCAATCACACGAAGGATCGATCGGAGTATCTCCTTGATAATGGAGATGGATATGGCTGTGTTTACTAGAATCACACCAAGTACTCCTGCATCTGCCGGAGTTGGATATTGTGAGAGGCCCATAATGGATCGGAACCTGACAATGAATGAATATAAACACCATTAGAGAAGAAACATAGCACTTCAAGGAAGATTAAAATGATATACTAGTGTAAACACCATCGGGAAAACTCATTTTTTATAAAGGTAGAAGATATAAACCAAATTTTTCCATCTGCCTAAGCCTTGGTTGATAGAATTTCCCAGTCCTGTGCTGGTGAGATTCAGCAGCTACTTGGCGGAATAGTCAATGTGCGCACAAATGGCCCCGCACACCATTATAAAAGAATCATTTTTCAGAATTTTTCTCTAAATATATGACACTAGGTAATTTCTTCTCATTTGCCTTGATACCTGCTCTGGTGGAAGGTAGTAGGTATCCCGTGGAATAGTCAAGGTGCACACAAGATAAACCGAGCACCAACATCATCAAAAAAAAGATATTTGACATTTTCCAGGAGCACGTAAAACGATTTCTTGATTTCCTACTACAACTAAAATGGATAAGTAATTGGCTCAGAGGTAGTAGTTGGTTTGGTTGTGATACAATCTTTGAGGTAGCAAAATTGGTATTTACTATCACATTACTACAAATCATGTCCAATTCTTTTCAAGATTGTCCATCATTTTAGAGCCTCAACACATTAACTTAAGTAATCAAAGAGAAAATTCGACAAACACAAAATCAATGACTGAATAATCTCTCTTGGCAATCAAAATCCCAGTGATTGACACAAAAGTTTACCTTATGTTGAAATGATGATTATATCTTCAAAAACTTTTGAAAGAGCTCAATATACTGGATCTGCATAGAACAAAGAAACAACACATTAATCACTTAAAAGCAAAGAGTCAGTAAAACAACAATAAGAAACATAATCAAAGTTATGAAATGAAAACTGAAAATACATAAACTTAACTCATATCAAACAGAAGAATCCCAATTTATCCAGAACCTCCACCTTTTTTAACAAAAATTCCAACTTTATGCCATTTCACAATTTAAAAAAAAAACTGATTTTTATCAATACACAGCTCAAAACACTAAAAGATGGAAAACCAACCTCTGCCAAGGGGGGTAGGGGGGTAGACATCAGGTTTCTTAACAGCATAAGTTCAAAAAACTAAAAAAGGAGAAATCTTTTTCTGGGGTTAAGACTTCTAGACATTTTCTTGATTTTTTCACTTACAAATATGTAATCACAGCAATATATGAACAAAATGTAAAGATCCAACATAATATCAGTCATTTCTAAGTTCCAAGAACCATCATCTATCATCTTAGAAGTAGAAAAACAGAAAAATAAGGAGAGCCCAAAATCAAATGAAAGCATAATCAGATTAAAAAAAAGGGGTAAAACCAGAAGATTCATAGCAAATCTTGAAACTTAAGATCTGTTTACAACTCATACTCAACTTTCAACCATAAACAAGTGAAAAAGATTGCATTTTTTTTGTAAAAAAGTAAGATTATGAACCAAAAAAAGAGGAAACATAAGCTCATAATTGAAAGAAAGTAAGAAAAGGTACCTAATAATATGAAAACTTGAAACTTTTTGTTTACAATTATTATTTTTTTGTAATATTGCAAGAGAAAATAGGATTTCAAGATTTTGGAAGAGAAAATTTTCTTTTTTAAGGGTTGATGTGTTGAAGGAGATTCATAGGATCCTAATTGGGACAGTGTTTGATAAAGCTAATGATGTTCACCTCCAAACACCCCTTCTTCTATTTATACACAAAAAAATCAAACCTTGTGATCCAACACCATAAGTTGTTTGTCTGTTTGCTTCCCTCCATGTTTTCTTGACGTAATACGTAAATACTCCTTAAATTTGTATAAAGTTAAACAAGTAGAGTAGGATGTTGTGTTGGATGTGAATTGTTTCATCAAACGTTAAATAGGACGCATGTGTCTACTTATTCAATTTTATACAAATTTTAATGTCTATTTGTGCATACATAAAGTTCGAGGGTGTAAATGTCATATGAAGACATTTAAAAAAGGGAAAATTATACATAATGGCAAACTATTAATTCAAATTAAATGGTATAATCACACTTTGATTTAATTGTGTCCTGTAGCAAACTGTTTGTCAGCGCCTCTCTCCCTCAAACTCTCGCTCGCCACTCTCCTCTCTCGCTCACTCTCTCTGTGCTCGCCTCTCTCGCTTTATACAACAGAAGCGTATAAATTGCGTTTCTGTTTGTATAAAGCGAGAGAAAATTGTATATACACATGCAAATACATATATATTCGTCCTATACACTTATAATTATACAATAAAAATATTCCCCTGCCCAGTTCTCTTTTGCCTTTCTCTCTTTCTCGTTTTATACAACATAATTGTATAAATTGCGTTTCTGTTTGTATAAAGCGCAAGAAAATTGTATATACACATGCAAATACATATATATTCGTCATATACACTTATAATTATACAATAAAAATATTCCTCTGCCAAGTTTTATGTTTGTATAATGTATAATTTATGTTTGTATAGCGAAATTATACAATTCTGAAGAGGAGCCAACGAATTATACAATTGCTTCTTTTTGTATATATGTATAGCGAAATAGACAGCTTTCAATTGTATATGTATAGCAAATTATATATATATATGTTTGTTATGGAGCGCAATTATGCAAACTTTGCTATAGCATACAAATATGATTTATTTTTTTTGCTATATGTGAAAGTTGCTCTTTAAAAAAGCATAGCTATGTATCATGTCTTTTTTCTTCTTTCCTTCAATATTAGTGATATAATCTTTTGTTTCTTACTTTCTAATATAATCGAGACGTTGAAACATATTTAAGACTATAAGTTCAAAACGTATTTTTAGTACATGTGGCTAATTTATATTTATATTTCAGTTCATGAAAGCTTCATACATAAGTTAATTTCGTTACGCTTTGTTCCTCTAGCGATTATCTAACTTGATTTTGATATTTACTAGTTGCTATTATAGAAAGAAAAAAAAGTATGTAGAAGAATACAAAAAAGTACTACTAATTTTACCCCTAAACTATCAAATATATTCTACGTGCACTCTAATGTATCAATCAAATCAAATTAAATTTCTGCGATAAGAAATTATGAGCAGAAAGATATATATCTAAAACGAAAGATAATTATATGAACTTTCATATGTTCCATAAGTATATGATAAAAATTTACAATAAATCACAAACATTATGAATATACTTAGATCTTTTATTTTTTCTTTTAAATAAATAAATAACAACTCAATCAAATATTATCATCTCATATAAAAATAAAACAAAGATATTTACAATCAACATTACTCAAATTCTTGAATTTGTTAATTGGAAATGAAGATGTGGTCTTTCTCTTTTATTTGTAATTTTTAATATAAATATAAATATAATCTCTTTAGTCCTTTTGGTTTTTTCCACATCATTTTCCACTTAAGTGTTATGCTTTTTTTTTTTTTCCTTCCCTTTTTTTGGTCAAATAACAAAAAAAAAAATATATATATTAAAATTAGACCAAACTCACTTTTGATAAAATTATTTTTCAACCATTAGACTTGACTTGTTGAGCACTATGCAAAAGTTTCATTGGCTTATAAACTTATCTTTACAATTTGCATTATTGCTCATTGTTTTGAGAATTTATTTAATAATTGGAACTTTATTTTAATTTAATAATAAATTGTCCATTTTTTAGAATCAAATTGGTAAGTTGCCTTCCATTATTCATTTCTAAACTTTGATAAGGAAATTATTTTTTAATTCTTGAATTAGAAACTATGTTGACTTTGGGAATTGCTAACAATACTTCATGATAACAAATTCATTGAATCTTACCTAATATTTAAAAGGTTTTAAATAGGAATATTTAATTTACAGCAAGCATGAGTTAACAATTTTATTAAATAAATATTCAAGCATACGATGTTATTATAAAATTTTGGCTATAGTTAGCAGTTATCAAGAGATTATTCCTCCAAAGATCTTAAAAAAAGAGATCATTTTGGATCATATCTTCATCAAGAGATACTTTGTTAAATCCACAAATAATGTTTGCTTATTTTTGGGTATCTAGCTTTGGTCTTTTCAAATATGGTTTATAAAAATATAATTAAATTTATTATTACAAGAAAATCTTAACAAGGGAGCTTCTATAAGGAGGTTTAATATGATATCCTAGATAAATTTCACATCAATAAGATACGAAATAAGTGTGAAACCATAGTAGGTCTAAAACAAATTATATTAATTACAAATGACTCTGATTTTAATTATTCCTATAAATAAATAAAAAATCTTTTGATAAGAAAGCATGTTAAGTACTCTCTTTAATAGGCCTATATGAAATATGTTAGAATTAATTGAATCAATAAATTTCAGAATATGAATATCTTTTTTCTCTTTCAAAAGATTTTGTTTTAGAATTGTGTCTTTGAGGGGGATGTTGTCAATCTTATCGAAGACTTTATAAATTTCTTTTTCGAGAAGCGAGAGAATTGGAAGTTCAGGTACACATCTTCTTTCTGACGGGTTCAGAAGCTTAGGCCCAAGTGATAGTAATTTTCTAATTGAAATTAGCACAGGTAAATCCTACATAATATGTTGTTTGGCACATCTGGTAACACATTCCACTAGCTGATCCATAGCAAGCAAGAAAGCTCAGAGCCAGTAGTAAAATCCGTAGTATGTCTAAAGTAAAAAAAAAAAACCTATATATAAGTGTCAAAACCAAACTATATATTCCCACCCCACCCCCACCACCATTTCTCTTTGCTTCTTAGTGCAACATTTGGAGTACTATTTGGTCCATTTTAATTTGTCACCAATTATAGCATGAGGGTCCATACCTTTGTTCTAGTCACCAACTCCGTGTCTATTTTCGAAAGAAATCTTCACATAATGTTTATATATATATACTAGACATCGGAGTCCGTGCTAGCACGGGCCCAATATATATCATTTTTTATTTCAATTTATATGACAAAGACAAAATTAAAGAGTTAATCAAACTTTAATATTAATTTAAAATAGTTTAAATTTTTAATTATTGTTAACTATGGTAAAAAAAATTATGTCTTTTAACATTCTAATTCCTAATTATTGTTGTATGATTTGTAATATCTTTACGCAATTTTGAAATAATAAAGGTTATTTCTTCTTTCTCAATTTATGTGGTACTAATAAAATTTAGAGATTCAATCAATTTTTTTTGTCTTTAAA
>JAJOOI010014136.1:0-36293 GCA_029582585.1 Solanum bukasovii
CTATATATATATATATATATATATATATATATATATATATATATTAAAACCATGAAATATTATTATTTTATAGAGGTATTATTTAATCGATAAATTAATATTTATTAACATAAAGAGTGTTTCAACACTGCAAAATTTGTTCAGGGATAAAATCTCAGAGAATTTAAATGAACTCACTTGTGAAAACGTCATTTATGAACTTGAAGTCATGATTAATGATCTCAGTTACTGCAATAAAATAGACGTTGATAACTTGTTGTATGGGTGAAAATGATACATGTTCAAAGGTCCAGAGCTCAGAAGAAATTGTGGATACCATTGACAAAAATAATGTTGATGATAAAGTTGAAGATGATACAATACATTTGGAACCAGTTACGCGTAGGGGTGTTCACGGTTTGGATAAAAACAGATCCAAATCGAAAAACTGAACCAAACCAATTAAATAAACTAATTTTTATTTGGGTTAGGTGTGGTTTGGTTTTAAATTTTTTTAAAACGGATAGTATATGAGTTGATTATGGTTTTGTACGAAAAAAACCGAAGAAACAACTGAACCGAACAGACAAATTATATACATATATTTTATTATTATACATACATAATATATTATTTTTATAAACAATTTCAAAGATCTTATATGTGTTTTCATAAAAAATTATTTAGAATTTACTTATGAAAGAAAAAATGTGTAAGGTGAGAATATTTATCTTATTGGTTTTATGTATATGAGTGTGTCTATGACAATTCTTTATAAGATTGAAAATATCACAGTCTCTTTCTTCTAGGACAAAATAAGGAATTTTGAAGCTTTATTCATAGTAAATTCAATGATTGAATGTTCTGTAATGTCAGTTATTCTAATTATTTTCGTTTTAAATGAATCATTGTCACTTTTTTCACGTTTTGAATGAATTGTTTCTTTTATTTTTGTCTATGGTTAATAACCGAATAACCAAACCAATCGAACCGAAACCGATAACAACCAATCCGATAAATATATACTATATTTGGTTTGGTTTGGTTTTGATAATTTTAAAACCGATTAAGTTGGTTTGGTTTTGGTTTTGATCAATAACCGATCCAAACCGACCCGTGAACATCCCTAGACTTACGCGTAAGGAAGTACTTATAGCATTTAGAACTCTTCACAATTTTATGGTGCAGTTTGAAAAAGACAACACCGAAACTTTTGGATGCAATAAAAAAAGTTAGAGATGAGCTTCAACTAGATTTAAATTTTAACAAAAAAAAGAACACAATACAATCATATTTCACTAAATTATCTTAGATATATTTGTACTTTAAAAGAATTATTAATTTATAATGTTAATGGTACAATATATTTATATAGGGGTCTTCTGAAAATATATTATTTTATTATCTTATCGAAATGAGTGATTTTTTCATTGGCCCAAGTCGTGACCGGAGGAAAATGGTATTTTAAAGAGGCTATTAATTAACCGAGAAAAATTAACCGGAGTAAAATATTATATATATATATATATATATATATGTATGTATTGAAAGCGCAAGAGGGGGGTGAATTGCTATTTTTTTCGATTTTCAATTGACTTGATTGACACCTCAGTCGACTACAGTTTGCTAACAGGTATAAATAGAATCGAAAAATGCGTAAAGTAAACTTGACACAAGAATTTTTATAGTGGTTGGGATCCAAAGTGGATCTTACGTCCAGTCCCCTTGGGTTGCAAGGGTGCTCTCTTCTAGACTTGGTAACTTTTGATGTGTGTACAGAATTGAGTGTGACTTCACAGTTTACACTCAATTTCTTTTCTCTCTTTTGTTTTGATACAACACATTACCAACAATATTTCTCTCTGCTCTCTTTTTTGTTTACACAGTAAAACTAAGTAATACAATGCTTATCAAAAGTAGAGTAGGGAGTGTTTGAGATGATTCAGCCTTGATTGTATAGCTTTGTCCATTTGTAGATGGAGCATATTTATAGTGTTTAGGCTTGAATCATTTTTGTGAAGAGATGACAACCCAAGAGATTTGATCCTTGGAAAAGAAGGCAAGGGATCCTTATTTTCCAAGAATAAAGATTGAGGCTGATCTTCCTTTCCATTGATTTAGCCTCAATTTTACTTGAGATCCTTTGCTAGCCGTTAGCTTTGATTCTTCAGTCTTCAATAGCCTGAGATCTTCTGCTAGCCGTTAGCCTTGATTCTTCAGTCTTCAATAGCCGTTGGAGATTCTTCATGATCTTCACCTTCCTTAATTGAGATGTAGCCGTTTGAAGTCTACTTTGATTTAGGCTGTCTTTGATTTGATCTTAATTAAGATCTGCCCTGATTTATGTGCTTTGTATTTCAGCTTCCTTAATTGAAGGTCTTCAATTTTCTGCTAGGTAATCTTCCTTGATTTAAGCAACACGATTTTGTATCTCCATTTTGGATTCTTTCATTTTTGATGATCAGCTAATCCTGAAATGATTTAAATTGATTATCATTAAAACTTTGCACTAACAATCTCCCCCTTTTTTATGATGACAATATATAGTAGTGATACTTCCATGTCTGTGTAGTTGACTTGTGGGATGGATATCTTTCTTGCTCCCCTGAATGTGGTAAGGTGCACAAGCTTTGCTCCCCCTAAATAAGTGTTGATAATAACCTTTTGTTCTTGTGGAGGACCTCTCCTTTAGAGAACTTAATCCAAGACATTTAAGAGAGATGAACAAAGAGAAACAGTAGAACGACAGCAGGCAATTATTAGAGGCATGCATAAACTGAAAGTATGATACGAGAGCAAGCAACACATAGATAAGAGCACACATATAAGATATTTTTCTCCCCCTTTGGCATCAGCAAAAAGGAAAGAAATAAGAGTTTAGCAAAAACAACAAGGAACCACAGTCTTAAACTGAGCAACAGAACCCATTACACAGCACAATAGCAAAAAGAGACAAAACAGCAACACCATCAGACAGTTAATAAGGCTTCAGGAAATAGGTTAGAGTATTGACAATAGCAATGGACATTTCTTCAAATCTGGAGGACAGGGAGGAGGAGATAGCCTTCGAGCCAGCTTGAACCTTGGTAGCAATTTTAATGGCTTCCTTCACAATTTGGTCAAGTCTCGGGCAAATCTTTGCAACATCAGCACCGGTTTCTTTAGAGACATCCTTCACATTGTCAATTTTGAAGTGAGCAGCGAGCAAGAGATCCTTGAGAGAGTCAACATGTTCACCCATTGCAGTTAGTTTGGTCATGACATCACTTACCTGAGATACAGTGATGGACATAGCATCAAGCTTGGCATGCATTGCATCAAGATTTTCCAATGCTGCAGTTAGCTTAGAAGTAGAGACAGAGGTTGACGCTGAAGGCTTGAGTTTCTCTTGCTTAGCCCTTGACTCATCGAAGTCAGTCTTGAGAATCCAGGAGGATCTAGAGTGAATAAATCCCATGCTTTGGAAAGCACGAGAATTGTAGCATTGCTTGATAAACACCAGAGAGAAATCACCAAGGCACATGTACTGGTATTCAAAAATATGGGTAAGGAGCATTCCAAAAGGGAGACTGGTGAGATCAGCGATAACATCAGTCATAGTTGCGATAATAAAGGACGAGAGATGCACTTTCACACCAGAGACTATGCAGTAAACGAATAAGGTATCACGCTGAGTAAACGTAGAGTGACACCCGACCCTAGGATGGAGAGTAGTGGCTACAATGTGTGCAATCACTCGAGATTCAAACGGAAGATCTTAAGGACCAAAATGAGAGGGAATCGGTTTGGAGGGGTCAAGAGCGATTTCTCGCTTGGCTTGATCATACGAGACATCATAATCATAGGGCCAACAGCTCTTAGGAGGGGCCATGATTCCAGAGCAAGAAATCCCAAACATAGAATCATTTTTTTACAGTCAATAAAAATACGCTTCATTAGAACCAAATATTCGAGTTCACCAGCTTTGGGAGAGCGAAGGTTAGCATAGAACAAGAGAACGAGGGGCTCATAGACAACCATGGGAACTGAGAAGATGTTAGCCCAACCCTGGAATTTAAACAGATTTTTAAAATGGCAGTCCAAAGAAGAAAGGATATTGAGGTCAACAACCCTTCCATGAACTAGGGTTTTATCCTTCAGAGAATGGAAGAGAATTTCATGAGAAGCACTCCAGAAATCCACTTTCTTGTCCAGGGAGCTATCGAAGTCAAACTTGAATTTCTTTTTAGGTGAGCCACTATCATCAGAATCCACATAAAGCTTACCTCGAGACGACGCCATGGAGGCAAGAGGAACTTGATCATCAGAACCGTCGGAGTCAAGAAAGATAGCAGCCGGCGCCTTGCTTTTGTTTCTGTTGCGAGAACTTTTGCAAGTAGCAGGAGAAGAAGGGATAGCTGACTTCGCCATTCTATATAGGAAAAAGAAAGCTGAGAAAAGAAAAACACAGGAGAAGACAATATAAAGGCAAAGAGAGAGAGGAATATGAAGAGACCTTGACATGACTAGAAAGAATGACAGTTCAAAGGGGCAGAGAGAGGCGCTAAAAAAGAGACTGGAAACAGAGGAATAAAAGGAAACACAATAACCAAAGCGACAGAAATAAGGAAAGACAGTATAGCAATTAATGAAAGCAATCATCTCAAGAAATAAAAGGATTTGCAAGAATATTCAAAGATTTTCTTAGAGAGCAAAATCTTTCTTCCAAAAGAGGTTTTGTAAAAATATCGGCCAATTGACAATCAGTGCTGATAAACAAAATCTCAATATCTCCATTTAAAATATGATCTCGAATAAAATGGTGTTTAATATCAATATGCTTAGCATGAGAATGATGCACATAATTTTTAGAGAGACAGATAGCACTAGAGTTGTCACACATAATTTTAACGGGTTTAAAAGATAAATCATAGTCACTTAATTGATGAACCATCCATAAAATTTGAGCACAACATTGACCAATAGCAATATATTCTGCTTCTGTGGTAGATAGAGAGACAGAGCTCTTTTTTTTGCTATTCCAGGAAATTAGAGATTTTCCTAGAATTTGACAGGAGCCACTAGTGCTTTTCCGGACATCTTTATCACCTACATAATCAGCGTCAGAAAAACCTTCAAGGAAAAAATTATTTTCTTTAGGGTACCATAATCCAAAGAATGTTGTTCCCACTAAATAATGAATAATACGCTTTACCGCGGTCAGATGAGATTCTTTAGGAGCTGACTGGAATCTTGCACACTTGCAGACACTAAACATGATGTCTGGTCGACTGGCAGTAAGATAAAGTAATGATCCAATCATACCTCTGTATTTTATTTCATCGACTTTCTTACCTTCTTCATCCTTATCAAGAGAGCATGTGGAGCTCATGGGAGTGCCTAGAGATTTTGAGTTTTCCATTCCAAACTTTTGAATGAGTTCTTTGCAGTACTTTGTTTGACAGAGAAAAGTCCCATTTTCAGTTTGATTAATTTGTAGACCGAGAAAGAAGGTTAATTCGCCCATCATACTCATTTCAAATTCACTTTGTATAAGCTCAGAGAATTCCTTGCACAAAGAGATATTAGCAGTTCCAAAAATAATATCATCAACATAGATTTGAATAATGAGATTGTCTGAAGAAGATCTTTTAATGAAAAGAGTGGTGTCAATTTTTCCTCGAGTAAAACCATGGTTTATTAAAAAATTGCTCAGACGATCATACCAAGCACGTGGTGCTTGTTTAAGACCATACAGAGCTTTTGAAAGTTTGAAAACATGATAGGGAAAGTTTGGATTTTTAAAACCTGGAGGCTGCTTCACATAAACTTCTTCCTCAATAAAACCGTTTAAGAATGCACTTTTTACATCCATCTGAAATAATTTGAAACCTTTGTGAGAAGCAAAAGCCAAAAGTAAGCGAATGGATTCTAACCTTGCAACGGGGGCAAAAGTTTCATCATAGTCAACTCCTTCTTGTTGAGAATACCCTTAAGCCACCAGTCTAGCTTTGTTTCTAATTTCTTCTCCAGATTCATTCCGTTTGTTCTTGTAAACCCATTTGGTTACAATGATAGACTTATTTTCAGGTCTAGGTACTAGGGTCCAAACCTGATTTTTGTCGAATTGATCCAGTTTTTCTTTCATTGCTTTGATCCAGTGTTCATTTGTGAGGGCATCATTTATTTTCTTTTCTTATAACTGGGAAATGAGCGCAACTTGTGTCTCATTTCGTCTTGAGGATCGAGTCTTCATGCCTTCACTTGGATTACCAATGATGAATTTATTTGGATAATTTGGCTCACTTCGCCATTCATATGGAACTGTTTCGATGACAGGATCAACATATGGTTCTTCAGAAGTTGACTTCTCAACACTGCTTGTCTCCTTGTGAGTTGATATAGGAAGTTGACTGTCCTCATCATCAATGCTAATTCTTATCTCAACAGATTTGTTAGAGTCATCAAAAACAACATGAATGGATTCTTCAATATGTAAAGTTCGCTTGTTAAAGATTCTATAAGATCTACTAGAATTTGAGTAACTGAGAAATATACCTTCATGACTTCGAGCATCAAACTTACCAATATTGTCTTTACCATTGTTGTGAACAAAGCATTTGCATCCGAATGGATGAAAATATCGGATGTTTGGTCTCTTGCCATTCCACAATTCATATGGCGTCTTTTTCAGTATAGGTCTTATTAAGCATCGATTTAACACATGACATGTTGTGCTTACAGCTTCAGCCCAGAATTTGTGAGGTAGAGAGTGCTCAATGATCACAATTCTTGCCATATCTTGTAAAGTTCTGTTTTTACGCTCCACAACTCCATTTTGTTGAGGTGAACGAGGAGAGGAGAAATTGTGAGTGTAACCCTTTTCGTCGCAGAAGTTTTCAAACAATTTGTTTTCAAATTCTCCTCCGTGATCACTTCTTATAGAAGAGATATAGTAACCTTTGTCTCACTGAACTTTTTCACAGAAGAACTCAAAGCTTTTTAAAGTATCATCTTTATGAGACAAAAACATAACCCAAGTGAAACGAGAGTAGTCATCTACAATTACAACTGCGTACCTTTTTCCTCCGATGCTTGTTGTTCTTGTGGGTCCAAAAAGATCCATGTGTAGCAATTGTAGTGGCTTGTTTGTGGACTCAATATCCTTACCAGAGAAAGAGCTTCTTGTTTGTTTACCCATTTGGCAAGCATCACAGATGTGAGTTTTTGAATAATCTAGCTTAGGTAAACCAATAACAAGATCATTTTTGGCCAGTTTTTCAATTAATCGAATGCTGGCATGGCCAAGTTTCTTATGCCAGATCCAGGGATCATCAGTCATTGAAGCTAAGCATATATGTTCTCCATTGTTTTTTACAGAGTCAAGTATGTAAACATTATTTTCTCTGGTTCCTTGTAGGAGATTGTTTCCAGAGTGATCTTCTATTAGGCATTGATTCTTTTGGAAACGAACTTCAAGGTTTGAGTCACATAGTTGACTGATGCTCAGCAATTTATATTTGAGACATGTTACTATTAGTGATATCACAGGCATCATTAAAAGTAATTGTACCAATTTCGATTACAGTTCTTTAGGAGTTGTCACCAAAACGAATGCTTCCTCTTTTATATTCAGCAACAGATTTAAACAGGTTTTTATCTCCTGTCATATGATTTGAACACCCACTATCTAGATACCATTTTCCTTTTGTTTTTCTGCGGTGTTCCTGCAAAACAAAGTCATTACCTTCTTTTAGGTACTTAAATTTTTTTGGGTCCTTTGAGGTTAGAGCATTCTGGATTTCCTTTAGGTTTCCAAATCCATTTAGAAGTATCATTATTTCGAAACCTGCAATTGTATGACAAATGTCCCGCCTTTCCACAGTAATGACAGTGTTTGAGATTGGCTTCTTCAAGGATGGAACCATTACTGTTAGTTTTTGAATCAGTTGACTTGTAGGATTGATTAAGAGCTTTTGCTGCTAGAGCCTTTATAGTTTTTGGAAGTGGATTTGAGAAAGATTGATTTATTTTGAGCATTTTTAAGAATAGTTTTTAACTCATGAATTTCATCATAGAGTAAATCTTTTTCCACTTCACTAACTTCCAATTTTATTTCTAAATTTCTTTTGTCATTTTGAAGATTTCAAAAATCAGTTAGAATTCTATTTAAATCAGTTACAGCACGATCCAGTAAGTTTTTCAAGTCATTACAATTATTACATACCTTAGTGCTTGATTCCTCCATTGCCATGAAGCATAAATTTGCAATTTCTTCGTGTTCATTTTCTGAGTTGTCTTCATCACTCCAACTGCTTAGAGCTTTATTCTTTTGATTTCCCCTGGAGTGATTCTTCTTAGCTTCTGGACATTCACTGGCTATATGTCCATACTTTCCGCATTCATAGCATTTTCCATCGTTTCTTGGCTGATCCGTAATATATTTTCCTTTTCCAAAGTTTCTTCCCCTTCTGTTATTTCTGGATCTTCTGAAGGATTCCATGAAAAATCTCGTGATCAAAGCAATTTCATCCTCTGCTAGCTCGTCTTCTCATTTGTCTTCTTGAGTTGCTTTGAATGCCACAGTTTTCTTTTTGTTTTCTTCTTGGCCCTTCTTATTTAGGTGAGTTTTCTCAAAAGCAATTAAATCTCCTCTTACCTCATCATAAGTTAGAGTATTTAAATTCATGCTTTTAAGCGCAACCACCTTAGCATGCCATTGTGGTGGTAGACTTCGAAGAACTCTTTGTATGTGTTCTATGGGAGGATATGTTTTTCCTGAAGCTTTTAGTTCTCCAATGATCTTGCTTAGTCGAGCAAACATGCCTTCAATTGTTTCTCCTTCCTTAATTGAAAAGAGTTCATAATCATATACTAGCAGGCTGATGATAGTTTCTTTGACTTTGTTAGTTCCTTCATAAGTAACTTCCAGTTTATCCCACATTTCTTTGGCAGTATCACAACAAGAGATCTTTTCATATTCTTCCCCACTAATTGCATTATACAAAACATTTTTGGCTTTGGAGTTTATTTGGATGACTTCCATTTGTTCATCAGTGTAGTTCTCTAAACTTGGTGTAGCAGTAGACTGACCTCCATCAGAATTTGTTGGAATTTGAATATCACCAAGCTTGATAACTCTCCAGACCTTTATGTCATAGGATTTTATAAAGGTCTTCATTCTCACTTTCCAATGGGAAAAGTGTTTTCCATTAAAGTATGGAGGTCTGGTTTGAGATGTTTCTTCTTGGAATAATGCGCCCATGATTTGTTGTGCCGTGATTTTTTTTCTCACCTGTTGTAGACAGTTCTTTGTGAGACGAGGCTCTGATACCAATTGAAAGTGCAAGAGGGGGGTGAATTGCTATTTTTTTTTATTTTCTGTTGTGGATAGTTGACTTGAGAGACACCTCAGTCGACTACAATTTGCTAACAGGTATAAATAGAATCGAAAAATGCAAAAAGTAAACTTGACACAAGAATTTTTATACTGGTTGGGATCCAAAGTGGATCTTACGTCCAGTCCCCTTGGGTTGCAAGGGTATTCTTCTAGACTTGGTAACTTTTGATGTGTGTACAGAATTGAGTGTGACTTCACAGTTTACACTCAGTTTCTTTTCTCTCTTTTGTTTTGATACAACACCTTACCAACAATATTTCTCTTCTTTTTTTTGTTTACACAGTAAAACTAAGTAATACAATGTTTATCAAAAGTAGAGTAGGGAGTGTTTGAGATGATTCAGACTTGATTGTATATCTTTGTCCATTTGTAGATGGAGCATATTTATAGTGTTTAGGCTTGAATCATTTTTGTGAAGAGATGGCAACCCAAGAGATTTAATCCTTGGAAAAGAAGGCAAGGGAGTAGTATTGAGCACCGATATGGAGATGATTTCAGACAACTCACATTCCTCATAAACCATTTATGCCAATATGGGTACATGATCATACTTTTTAGATGAATCCTAAGTGCCTTCGGGCAGAGCTTAGTGGATCCACTTAGTTGAGGTGTTCTATACCCCGGCAAGATATAGGACAGTTCTGGCAGCGTGGGCGAAACGTTGTATCATCACGTAGTTCATAATGATAGTTGTCGGTTAGAGAATCTCTCAATAGAGTTAAAGTGTATTTTTATATATCACTTATTATGTTGAGCTCAAAGATGAGAGGGTATTTTGTAAAGTTTTAAATTGTTTAACTCCTTTATTTCTTTACATTCAGCTTGAGTACATTATTATCTATTGCAGTCCTTTCTTTCAGTTATTTGTTATTCACCTATATTACATACTCGTACATTCAATGTACTGATGTCATTCGACCTGCATCTTTTAAATATACAGATACATGTTCTTAGAATCCTCAACAAGAGTCTGTTGAGATCACTTCATCTACTAGTCTGCTTATGAGTGAGACCTCCTTACTTTCGGAGTACTCCAATTTTATGAGTTGTTAGTAGTAGTTTTTTTGAGGAATCGTGGGTCTTGTCCCGACACTATTCTTTGTATAGTAGAGACTTCATAGATAGACGGTTGGAGTCTTTCAGTTTCAGATGTTTTATTTAAACTTATGATTCATACTTAGTATATTCAGCAAAGTTTTGATATTTAGTAAGTTGTTTTTAAACGTTTCTTTCAAGTTTATGCTTATATGTCTCTAAATTCTTTGAAAGTTAGTCAAATGATTTTTTTTTTCAAATAATCAGATAATCGCGTGTTAGTAGATTTTTCAAGTGCTAAAACCTTCTTGAAATAAAATAAAAACCTTATATACCCTTTTGTTGGAATAAAAAGTTTTTTTCCTGTTTTAAGTCTTTTTGAAATTATTTTTACAAAATTTCAGAATTTCTTTTAAAATATTACGTGACGACTTTTTAAAATATTGATTTTTACCTTAAAAGTTGGAAAGATTTTTGAAAATTATCTTTTTCTTTACATTAACAGCAGTTAAGACTTTATTAATTGACATTGGATGGACGTAATCTGGTAAAATAATTTTTCTCCATTTCCTCATTTCCGTTTCATGTTTTTTATCTTGATTTTCACCAAAAATGTAGTGAATAAAATTTGAATTTCCAACTTGTAAATGTGGAACATTTTAAACATTGAGTTACAATCAAATCTTGCGTTCAGAGATTTATATATATTTAAAATTCTTTAATTTTTATGGAAAGGACTTGAATCAATACCTAAACTCTACCAATTCCAAAATTCATTATTGTGTTTAAAATTATACGGAAAAGGGACCAAAATACCCTTCAACTATGTGAATTGGTACAAAATTACCCTTCTTCTACCTTTCGGGCCTAAAATATCCTTGACCTCAACCTTTTGGCTCTATTTTGCTCTCATCTTTAACAGCTCAAATTCCTTAATGACGTGTCATTATTTTATTAGGTACCCTAATAATTAATTTAACTAATTAAAAACTCATATACCCACCCAAAAAAGCCCACCCATTTTTAACCCAACTTTCATAACATCTAGCTTCTTGTTTTCCTCATCAACGCCATTGGAATGGAAGCCATTTTCATGTCCATTTATCATAACATCTCCGTTTTCGTCACTCATTGCATCAAAAAGTGGAAGAAGTCCCTTTGCAGTGATAATTAGTTTCCCATTCATTTCACTGAACAAACCATTGGCATGTTCAGTTATATTTCCATCTAAACAGGAATTTTCCTCTGTATGATCTCCATTCTCTCTATACAAATTGTCCATTGGTCTAACATCCACGAATTCTTTTGCATCTTCATCATCCATAGATATAAGCTTTTCTTCCAACATCTTTAGCTGCTCAAGAATGGACATCCTCTCTTCCTCGAAATCAATAAACATTCTTCCAATTCTAGAAAAGCATCAACTTGAACTTTATCATGATCATCCAATTCTTGATGACAACAAAAGTTGGCATCTTCTTTTGGTTCTTGATTCAAATCAATAGACAACTCCTCAATGTCCTCACCGTTGCCACAAGAGGCTGATAAAAATAATCCGCTTCTTGCTACACTTCCATCTTTGCTTCTCTTCAACATCCTGAGGCATATATAGTTGCCTGAGTTATTGCCTGAGAAATTTTTCGATGCCACTGACATTGTCACAGAGGAATTGTCCAATTTCCGATAAATACATGTGGGTTAAACTTTTTTGCCTGGGTTTATGGGTTTTTAATTAGTTACATTACCAATAAAATAGTGACACGTTATTAATAAATTTGGTATGTTAAAAATGAGGGCAAAATAAAGCTAAAAGATTGACGTCAAGGACATTTTAGGCCCGAAAGATAGAAAAAGGGTAATTTTATACCAATTCACATAGTTAAAGGGTATTTTAGGCTCTTTTTCCGTATAATTTTAAACACAACAATAAATTTTGGAATTGGTAGAGTTTAGGTATTGATTCAAGTCCTTTCAATAAAAATTAAAGAATTTTAAATATATATAAATCTCTGAACGAAAGATTTGATGGTAACTCAATGTTTAAAATGTTCCACATTTACAAGTTGGAAATTCAAATTTTATTCACTACAGTTTTGGTGAAAATCAAGATAAAAAATATGCAACGGATGAGGAAATTAATACTAAAAATAAATTTTATAAATATAAAATCATTTTATCATTAAGTTGTATTAATTTAATAGATAACGATTTAAAATTTCCTTTTTTAGAAGTCAAAACTATATTAATTTTGATTGAACTATTTTTATTTACCATCTTAAATATTTTAGTAACTTTAAAGAAACTTTCAATTATTTTTAATTTGAATAAAAAATAACGAATTTGTCGTGAGATTTGTACATTCTTTCCTGAATGGTGCTCTATCATTTTTATAACATGTAAAGGTTAAAAATGAGGCAATGCAGCGCGGGTGTAGGGCAGATTGAGATTAACCCATATACTCCCTCCGTTCCATTTTATATGTCATCCCTTTCTATAAATAGTTGAACCACAATACTTGTCATTTTGTAAAATTTATGCATAAATTACCATATTTTGCCTATTATACCCTTGATAGAATAGTTAATTAATCTTGTCATTTATTAATAAAGTTGACTTAAGAAAACATTAAATACGGGTAAAAGGGTAAAAGTTACATCATTTCTTAATGTAAGTGCAAAGTAAAAATGTGACATATAAAATGGGACGGAGGGAGTACATTTTAACTGCTCCACTCAGCATAATAACTTTTTTCATTTTCAACTCGCTCCACTCCGCATAAATTTTTCAATATTTTTCTTTTTTTTCATTAAGTTTAATACTAAAAATAAATTTTATAAATATAAAACCATTTTATCATTAAGTTGTATTAATTTAATAGAATGAACTATCTTAATTTTAATTAAACTATTTTCATTTATTATCTTAAATATTTTAGTAACTTTAAAGAAACTTTCAATTATTTTTAATTTGAATAAAAAATAATGAATTTGTCGTGAAAATTATACATTCTTTACTGAACGATGCTCTAACATTTTTATAACATGTAAAAAGTTAAAAATCAGGCAGGCGTGCAGGGCAGATTGAGATTAACCCATATACATTTTAACCGCTCCACTGAGTATAATAACTTTTTTCATTTTCAACCCACTCCACTCCGCATAAATTTTTCAATATTTTTCTTTTTTTCATTAAGTTTAATACTAAAAAAAAAAAATTATAAATATAAAATTATTTTATCATTAAATTGTATTACTTTAATAGATTGAACTATATTAATTTTAATTGAACTATTTCAATTTACTATCTTAAATATTTTAGTAACTTTAAAGAAATTTTCAATTATTTCGAATTTGAATAAAAAATAACGAATTTGTCTTGAGATTTGTACATTCTTTTTAGTGAATGGTGCTCTATCATTTTTATAACATGTAAAAAATTAAAATTAAATTTAAATTCACCATAAACCCCACAACTTGCCTCACCTTAATCAAAATGGACACAAATTGAAACAAGGGAGTGGAAGCAAAGTGAGATACACGGGTGCAAAGCTCTTCCCTCATTATCCTTTGAATATTTACAACTCATGGTATTGGTAAAGTTCCTAATTAATTAAATACTAGAAATTTGTTTGTAAAGAAATAGGAGAGTTAGATCATAAGATATGTTTTGTTGAATAAGACTTTTTTTTAATAGTAGGTTTTGGAGCAAATGATGATGTAATGCTCTTACTTGACTTCATTCTCTTCCCTTCCTTTGAAACATCTTGAAGGCTCATCACACTTCCCAAACGCCCAAATGAACGACTCTTCCCTTCATAATACTTTGATAACCCTCTTCTGCAAATTGCAAAATTCATTTAAATTACAAGTGACAAAATTGTATAATATTAAATATTACAAGTTCATTGAAAATCATGAGTATATTGCCTAAATTTATCAAAAAACCATTAAAGAAAAAAAAAACTTCTAGTGAAAATCCTATGATTTATTTATGCATAAAATTCATGACTATATTGCCTAAATTTATCAAAAATCCATTAAAGAAAAATAATTATTCTATCTTTGTCTTCCCTATTCTCACCGGAGCACCACCTAAAATCACCACAGTGACATTTTTGTGCCAAGCCGCCATCAATAACATATTTGATTATTCATTACAAAAAAAAAAATACAAATAAAATGCTTCATTTTAATTCATAATTATCAATATTTTAAAAAATATATATACAGATCTAAATTTTTTTATTTATTCAGTAATAGTGATGTTGCCCACAACCTATCACCACGGCAAACATCTCTATACTTCATACTTGTCGTCTTACTATTTTATATTTTCTCATTTTTTGAAGGAAGAAATAAATTTAATAAAATAAAGAGAGGTAAGGGGATGAAGAACACATAGAACTTACTTGATGGGAAGTTGAGCCATGAGTTGAGACAATTCATACAAAGGCCCAAAAGAAGACGATATATCATCATCTACCATGTCTGTAGAAGAAGAAGAAGAAGAATTTGATTCAGAGAAATCATCGGAAATACTATTCACAACCACCCATTCCACTTCACTAATTGGACCCACTGCCTTTCCTCCTTCCATCACAATTAATATCACCAAATTATTTGAAGTAAAATAAGAATAAATTTTTCTTAAGACGTAATTTCTAGCAAACTTCACCTGAGGAAACAGATATATATAATTTATAGCTTTTTAAAATTTGTGGTCAAGGATCAACCCTTCTTTTCAGGAGTGAGTGGATAGAGAAGGGCTGGGTGTGGGGGGATAATCACTGACATGTATAATAATAAGCACTATTATTACTCACTCGCTTTCCGCCTAATTTATGTGATATTTTTTTATTTTTGATGAATTAAATAATTTAAGTTTAATTGGAAATTTATATATAGAATCTTAGATTTATATATTTATAAATTACATAAAAAATATATAAATCACAATAATTAATAATTCAAAATATTTTTAAAAAATTATAAAATACTTACGATAAAAATTAAACTTATTTAAATAATAAAATCTAAAAATTCACATAAAATAGAACGAAATGAGTATTTGAATTTATACCCTTTAATAGTATTTTAGTGATTTTTTTCCATTCTAATATGTAAAGAGGATAAGGTGGATTTTTGAAGACATCCAAATCTGACTCACCGCCCTATCATTAACGGGACAATCCTCCAGATTTTGTCCCCACAAAGCTCTTTAAACCCACTTTTTAAAAATTTCTATGCAACTCATCATTCTTATGCACCACATTTCAATTTCTTTAAAAACTAAGTAATGGGAAGTTGGGTGTTATATACCAGCCCAATATTTATTCATAAAATTATTTATTTAAGATAATTTTAAAATTTATTATTGAAAATAAATTATACACCCTCTGTCCACTTTTAATTGTCATGTTGCGCTTTTTGAAAGTCAATTTAATTAATTTTTAAAATTAAATTAGATTACATTCATTCAATATTTTAAACAAAAAAAAATAGAAATGCAAAAACTATACGAAAATGACTATAAATTCCATTTTTTTTGCATATAAATATGATGAAAATACATCGTAAAATGTTAGTCAAAATTATTATTGTTTGACTCTAAAAAAGGAAAATATGACAATTAAAAGTGGACGGAGGTAGTATATATTTGTATAATAATAAATCATCTCATTAAATGTAGAATAAATATTGAATAAAGATTATTAATATTGATAATTTCAAGTGTTTAGTCGTATACATTTTCATTTTTAATGTGTTTTAAATATTAGTATTTCATGTGTAGAATTCAGGAATCAACTATAAATATATAAAATTTAAAAATAATAATAAAAATAAACATGTTAAATATTGTCACGCCTCGAGTCTACACCCTGGACGTGGCCAACACTCGAGAACAATTTATGATCCTCAAGCGAACCCTTGGCCTGGCTAACTACTTAGCGGAAGACTTACTCAAGCATTTTTAATTTTAAATAACTGAAGAGAAAACATTTAAGTCAAACATTTGTCTGAACTGTCTGAGAATACTGAATGTAAACAGTAATAGTTTAACAAAATATCTAAAGATAAATACCAAGAGACCCTCTAACATTGTCCATCTATGAAGCCTCTACTGTCTTAGATAGGCGTTGGGAAAGACCCACGACAACCTTAAATAAAACTATTAAAGCAGATAAATGACTGGAGTCCTCTGAAAGTAAGGAGGCCTCACCAAAAGCTGGTAAGAAGTTGGCTGATATCAACGATACGCCTGTTGATGATCCTGAACACCTGTATCTGCATCATAAGACGATGCAGGTCGAATGACATTAGTACATTGAATGTACGAGTATGTAATAAGGCTGAGTGAAACAACAATTGGACTGAAAGACTGAAATATAACTCAACTAAAGTAAAGCATGAATATGAGATAAAATCATTTAAACTTCACAAATATAATGCATAATAGCAAATTCTGAGCTAAATTGGAATATATATATATATATATATATAATACTTTTTACTTTACTGGGGAGTTTCTCTAACCGACCACCATCACTATGAGCTTCGTGATAATACAACGTCTTATCCACGTTGCCAGAGCCGCTCTATACCTTGCTGGAGTATAGAACGCAATTGTACTAATGGATCCATTAAAAAGCCTTCCTGAGGTAGGTGAGGAGTCGTCCATACGGTATGATCCTATCTACGATGGCTACGTAGTTTATTGTAACGAACCATAAAATGAATAAGTGAAATTAGAGCCTAATTAACTAGTGTGTCTTACAGTTGTTGTGAGGTTTGAGGGTGTAAAATGTTGTCCTGAGCTATGGTTGAGGGGTTTAGGGGTTAAACATCAAGGTACGACTCCCCAAGGACCACCCTAGGGGTCCTTGAGGAGGACCGCAAAGCCTAACCCCCAAGATCCCAAGAAACCAAGACTTTGTCCAAAAAGTTGAACCTACGGATGAGACCTACGTCCAGTAGGACCAACCACAACTCATGGTCTTGATCTGTAGGTCAAGGCCTTCAAAACCAAGCCACAGCCCCAAACCACGCTTGACCAGGACGGGGCGTGATCTAGACCACGGTCCGTGGTTTGGTGGTCGTGGTTCACCCCTGCAAAAGTTATCAAGGGTTCGGCCAATGTGGGGGTGGTTTGGTAAATTTATGTCAAGTCTAGTTTGGTTGGGGGACAGTTTTAATTAGTTATATATGGTATTTTAAGGGTTTTTAAAGTATTAAAACATATTTTAGACTTCATTATTTCAAAACCCAAAATTAAAACCTCCCCTCCCTTCCAAAAGTTCTCTCTCTAGAAACCTCCATTGGAGGTGAAGACTTCAAGCTTCCAAAGTCAAGACTTCAAGTTTTTCAAGGGATTTTCGTGGGATTCTTCCATAAAAGGTATGGTGGTCTTCATCCTTGACTTAGTTTCTTTCAAGGAGCCAATTTCAAAAGTGATTTCAAATCTCCAATGTTTACCCAAAAACCCTAGATTTCAATCTATGCATGGGTTCGATTCTAAATGATTTCCAAAAGCTTTATTGCATTGATTTATGAACAAATTGTGGATTTAAATATGAATTAAGATGATTTCTTCTTAGAATTTATGTTTTCCCCCAAATTCCTAAGTTGTGATTTGTGATTGGGATTTGATTGATTATGAAGTGTGTGGGTTGTTTATGTGTATAAGGATATAGAATGTTGAAATTATGTTATTGCTCTTGCCAAATTGTATTTATCTAAGGTGTGTGGGTGAATGTGATCTGTGACCCTTGAAAGGCAAGTTATGATCAAATTACATATTGAAGTAGAATTGTGTTTGATCTATTGATCCACTTGAAAGGTGGAGGTGTTTACTTACTGTGTGTATTGTGGTATTGAATTGATAGATATCTTCTTTGTACCCATATATATGAATGATATATGTAGGATCATGATGTAAAGTATATGTGTGTGATTTCAATGAATGCATAATGATCATGTTTAGAATGTTATAGTGTTGTGATTGAAAGCATATTCTCAATTAATACTCATGAATGATGATGATGGAATGTGAAGGGTTTTCTCCTATGTATTGTATATGTTGAAATTGGTAGGTTTAGGCATCATTTTCTTGTATAAATGAAAGTAATGTGAATGAGTGTATCTTGAATTGGTAGGCTTAGACATCCTCTTCTTGTATAATGAATGTGTCTTGACTTGATGAATATGAATCGATAGGCTTATGCCATTCTTTTCATAAATGAACTAATGTAATGACGACTCTTGAATCGATAGGATTATGGCATTCCTCTCCTAATGAGTCAATGTACCTTGAATCGATAGGCTTATGGCTTCCTTTCCTGTGTAATAATGTACTTTGGGTCGATAGGCTTATGGCATTCCTCTCAAGTACAATAATGTTAATGAAAATGAAAATGAAATACTCTATGGGAATGGAGGCTAAGCACCGAGTGGATATGGTAAGATGGAAACTCTCCCAATGTTAGGCTAGGGTTCCAATGAACATCTTCCTATCCCATAACTATGTGCCCACATAGGATATTAGCTAGTGGTTTCGACCTACGCTAAAATGTTACTAGTTCTACCTTAGGCAAGTGGAACACCTTCCTTTGGTGTGGGGTCATACGACACCGGATTCCATGATTTAGCTCTCATGGTCTATGTCGGTTAATGCCTATTCCCATTATGGGAGATGTGCATTATCGTTTCTTGATGAGTTCTATGAAGTGTGGGTGGTAGTATGAGATGTTATCCATGCATTGAACGAGTAGGCTTTGAGAGGGTCATAGTGAGTTCTCTAAGTCTTAATGGCTAATGTATGAATGTGTCCTAAATGAAGATAATGAAGAATGTTGACTCTTATATATGTTTAAATTAGATGTCATATGCTATACTTGGATTGTATTATGAGTTACTTTCTTGTTATGACTTAATGAGTATGAATGTACCTTGCCTATGTTGACTTCAAATGAGTACTTAGTGTGAGTAGTAGTATGGGATGCTACTTGTATATTGCACAAGTATTACTTAGGGTTGTCTTAGGTGATGGTCCTTATGTGATGATATGACTTATGAAATGTTTATGTCTCTTATGTATGAGTATTGTATGAAGATGAAAAGGTTGAATGGTAAATTCACTTTTGGTGACCTTAAGGTGGTACTTTAGTGTGGATGGTGGTATGGGACTCTATCCATACATTGCACAAGGTATAGCTTGAGGGTTACTTGAGGTGAAGGCTTAATGTGAAGGTAATGGCTTATATGTTGATCATGTCTCTATTGTGATGAAATGACTTGTATGTTGGTTATGTTTGAATATTATGCCTCTTATACTTATGATTCATGAAGTTTTATCAAAATGACATAAAAGCTTGACTTTCAAATAAAATGTTCGTTTTAAGCATGTTTTTGCATGGCTATCATACTTAGTACTTAATTGTGCTAACCCATTATTCTTCATGTTTTACTACGAGTGTAGGTTCCGTCAAGTGAGTTGCTTTCTCTAGATCAAGGACTTGGATTTGAAATTCTCCAAGACTTAGTGGTATGTCCTCATAGATCGAGGACAAGTACTTGATGTTTCCATTTTTTTCATGTAAAAGACTATTGTTAGACTTTTCGATTGTAAAGGGTTGTGTCCCTACTTATGCTTCAGATGTTGTTTTTAGATGGCCATGTGAGACAATAGACTTCCGCTGTGTTTTCAAGAGTTTTAAATGAGTATTTTGATTGTATGGTTTTAAATAAAGTTTTAATTCTGTATGATTTCTATTATCGAGTGCAATGAAATGCTATGAGGCTTGTATGAGACCCCCTTCGGGGTCAAGTACGTCGTGTCACATCCGGGGTGTAGACTCGGGTCACGACATTTATGGAATTTGAGTTGTCTGAACTCTTATCCCATATCGGTGCTCAATTCTACTCCCAAAGATAATATACTTGTATAATATGCTCATAGTTTGATAAACTATATGTCTGTCTGAATAAAGGGTGAGACCAAGCTCAAATTTGTGAGTCAAAGCTCAAATCTTTCTAAAATCTATCTTTCAAAGTCATGTATGCAACTTAAATCATGAGAAAGTTTTCTAACTTGCATAACTCATAAGTATTTGTAATTAATTTTCATAATAGCATAAAGACTCTAAAATCATGCTTTGAAATATAATCTTCATGAAATCATAATAATGTCATGTCAACAACTCACAAGGATAACAATGTAAAACCTTATTACTAAGTATAAAAAAAGGAAGTACATAGGTCAAGAATCTTTAATCTTGAATAATTAATTTAAAGAAAACATAGAATTTGGGTCAAGATTATGGGTGAACTCGAAAGTGGGTTTGATAACCCTAATTATAGAATTTAATTCATGAACATTGATAAATCTTGGATATGAGGATGAAAGGAATTCCTCAAGAAGTCTTACATACATTAATCGCTCCAATTACCGAAGAAAAGAATGATCTTGGAAGAAGAATGCCTAACAAAACCTTTCTTGAACCTTGGAGATGAGTTCTTGAGGAGCTTTCTTGAAAAATCTCTGAATTTCATGAGTAGGAGTCATTAATTCGTGTTAAGATGAAGAAATTAAGAAGTTTCGTCGTTAGATCTTACCTTGGATGATAGATGAATCTTGGAGGAAGTTAGTTTCTTGAAAACTTTTCTTTCTAGGGCAATTTTATGAACTATGGAGGTGAATCATGTTTTTGGAGGGTCATTAAAGCCTCAAACGCCCGCACGCCCGCGCGAAAAATGCCTTAGGCGCTCAGCCAACTGCGCAGAAACGAAGTAGCTACTGCCTCGGCGCGCGCCTGCGCGGAAAATTGCCTCGGTCGCGCGACCGGCGCGTGGCAAGACATTGTCTAGTAAAAAGGGCATAACTTTTTACTCCAAACTTCAATTGATGCAAACTTGGTGGCGTTGGAAAAAAGACTCATAGATCTTTAATTTGATAGGTTGTGGTTCACCTAGTTCTTTATATACTGAAACTCTAAAAGATATGGTCATTTGAATTTGACTCATGCGTAAACTAACGCGAAAAACTTAGCCGATAGAAAGACTTTGAACTTGACTTAGTGTTAGTGGTCCCCTTATGACCATAAATCACTTACGATACCCTTGATACACTTGGTAACAGACCTTAAAACACATGAGCAAGTAGTACATCACCCGATTCAAGCTCATACTTAAGACGAACGATTCAAATTCTAAGAGTAAAGTTGCGAGGTGTTACAAATATAAATATAAAAAGAGCACAAAATATTTTCATGTGCCCCATTTTATGAAGGATCCTAAAAAAATAAGTTTACGATTTAAATTTTAAATGGATCCCACATTTTTTCATTGGATGAAGTTAAATGAACAAGAGGAACCCAAGGGGAATAAGCAGGCAGCACAAGCACGCGTGTTGATGGTCGGTGCCTTCTATTCCCCTTTACTAGTATACCTGCTCATACCTTGTGCGGTTAGTTGATAAATATAATTCTGAATACATGTTCACTTAAACGATCATGGTAAATTTTAAATTCTAACTTATCTTTTTAAACTATAACTTAAAAAAATATTTTTTTATTATGTTTGAAACTGTAACGTGTCTTTTAAATATGTAACTTTTGAAAATTATTCCTTCAAAATATGTGGTTTTTTTATAACTCTTTTGTTCATTTCCTTCAATATTCTCTCATCAACATTACTTGTCTTAATATTAGTATCAATGTTTATAAATTTTAAATCATAGAGTTCCCGCTATAAATTTTCAAAAAGTGCTCTTATAATATCACTTCAGATAGTATTTTAGGAAAAAAGATTAGTATATCCACCTTCAATTAAAAATATTATATCATAAATGCAATATCTTATTGAAGTCGTAGAAAAGACAATCATATTCTATTATTTAATCATAGCTATTTACCTTAAAAATGAACTCAGAACATTCATATGATTCCCGTGGAAAAAACAACACAAAACTTAATCCAATATCAAAAATTATGAGAATGCCTCGTAAATATTGAATTTGGGAAATCTAGGAGAATTTTTTTTTTTCATAATAATTTTTATGGAACCAAAATTTATGGGATATAATCATGGTTATTAAGTTTTATCCACAATCATGCGTCTAAACATCATTTTTTAGACTTTTATGTGACCTTGACGGTTAATTTATCTATAGTCCCTCGAATTTATTAATGTTATGTATAAGCAACACATGATGTTTGTTTAATTAAGCAATAAAACATAATAATCACATTAGATAAATAAAAGTAATGATTCAAAATATATATCCTTAGATCTCAAATACTGATTTAGAATAGAAATGAACAAACACAAATTAACCCCCCTCCCCCCACTCCAACCCTTAAAAAAAAGCTGAAACAAATGTATATGAAAAAAAGGTTTGACAAATGATACCTGATTAGAATTGGGTAAGAATAAGAAAAATAAGTGTGACACAAAGAACTGATAAATTCAATACTTATTGACGTTAACCCATCAAATCTTTGGGACAAATTATGGTTACTAAATTTTCATTGAGAAAACCAATGAATTGAATTGGTACTTTGCAAACTGATTAATAGAATTGAATCCATGACTTCTTATTCAAGTTTTTAAAAATATCTGCAAGTATGTAAATTTGAAAATTGTGGATAACTACATGCAACCGTTATTCTAGATAATTAGTATTTTTTCGGTTTATTTTTTATTTTTATTTTTTTTGTTTTGCAATTTTTATTTTTAGTTTTAGATTTTAAATCATTTTTGATAATTCATAAATTATATTCATCTCTCCTTTATATAGATATATAGATATTATATATATTATATAAATGATGAATTTTAAAAGAAACTTCCAAACGTGGGTTTATAATTTGAAGATATATAATTAGATGTTAATTTTAAATAATAAAGTTTAATTAATTTAAAATATTTATTCACAAAAAAAGGAATCTCTCACAGACACACACACGTTACATTCTATATTTAAAATTATTTTTAAAATAAAATAATAATTTATTAATTAAGCCAGTAAATGTATTTTATTCAAATTATTTAAAAAAACTGTTTTTGTGGTGTTGACATGTGGCTCACCACAAATTTTTTTTAATCATATTTAAGTTTTAAATATGTTTTAAAATAATTTATATTTAATTATCTAATTTTATTTTAATTATTTAAAAAGATGATTTTTGTGGTGCTGACACGTAGGCGTTTTTTCCTCTCCTATTATATATAGATAGATTAGATAGTAATATTATTATAATTAAAAATAAATTAAATTTTATTTTTTTTAAATTTTAATGAAATAATTTACCACTATACAAAAATCTAAAAATTATTTGAACAACAAAAGTTTCAATTCTTTTTGGTTAAATACCGTGTCAATAGTCAAATGATCACATATAAAATGGAATAGAAAATATTCTTTTAGTTTCTTTGAATAATAAAATTCATTTTTGATAATTAAATGATACTTTGTTATATTTAACCTATATTTAATTTAAGTCTATATAATTCAATTTTTTTTATAAAATTTCATAATAAGTCAAAATTGTACAAATAAATTGAAATATAAGAAATAACTTCAATAATAGCTTATTTAGCATAATTTTACAATTTTGTGAGGATTAAATATATGTCAATCTTATTTTTGAGAGATAGATGAGTTATTATTTGATAGATTTTTAGATTAAAAAAAGTATAATCAAGCAAGACAGTTCATGATTTTTAGTTTTTCTTTCTAACAAAATTAATTTTAAGATGAAAATTATTTACAACTCTCAATTGTGCTTTAAACTTTATTCATTTCATCTATTTATAATAGTCACATTTGAATTTAGCATAATCATGTCAATAATGATTGACATGATTATTTTAACATCCACTTCTATTCATTCATGATTACTTTTAAGTCTTGAAAAATGATTTGGAGAATAAGAAATTAATGCTAATGATATACACGAGAAAAAATTATTTTTCTTGATAGACATTCACTATATTTATACACGAGAAAGAATTATTTTTCCCAAAGTTAAGGTTCCTAAACATTCTCTAAAAGATAGACATTCACAATATTAATTAACACACCACTTTGAATGTCTAATTCATAGATAATGTGCCTCGTTAAAAACCTTATAAAAAAAATTAAAAAAGAAAAAAACTCTAGTGAAGGAAAAGAGTACACATATCTAATAATATGCATCTAGGCTACCTCATTAAAAACCATGCAAGGAAAATTCAGTGGGACAAAACTTCATACCGGATAAAGAGTACAACACATATCAACCCCCCATAATGAGAACATTTATCCAAAGAATTGAATCTTCACATTCCAAGCTTGTGCACCATATTCTTGAAAGTTGCGGTTGGTAGAGACTTGGTGAATATGTCAGTCACATTGTCACTTGAACTAATTTGTTGCACATTTATATCACTATTCTCTTGGAGATCATGTGTACAGAAAAGCTTTGTTTAAATGTATTTTGTCCTATCTCCTTTTATGAATCCTCCCTTTAGTTGTACTATGCATGCTACATTATCTTCATATAAAATTGTGGATATTTTATCACACTTCAAATCACATTTTTCTCAAATGAGATGTATCATGGCCCTCAACTAGATACATTCTCTACTTGCGTTATGAATAGTTATTATTTCAACATGATTTGAGAAAGTGGCTACGATGTATGGTTGCATGTTAATTGTCTCTATAGTGAAACTTGTACAATGCATGTTGGAGAAAACATAAGAGTTAAAGGTGAAATGATTAATTGTTTACAATCTCATGCAATGAATGCGTTAACTTGTATTTACAAGTGTGGTTGTATTTTCATTGTGATTTATGATTGTGTTTGTGTGACTAATACTCATGCCTGGTACATGATATTCTCATAGTGAGCTGAGGTACCATGCCTGATACGTACTAACAGTTGACTCGAGTACCATGCTTGGTACGGAATATATGTATGGTTGGCTCCGGTACCACGCAAGTGCAAGTTGCTAACGGTTGGATTGAGTACCACGCCTGACATTGGATACTAGCGATTGGCTCGGATACTATGTCTAGTACATATTTGACTATTTTCTTGTATGTTGGCTCCTTGAGTGAATCGGGCTTGTTTGTTACCATGTGGGATATGCTTCATATAAATATTAAATCAGGATTGGTGGTTGAAAGTCTTGTTGTATTGATGACTTGGTTGATTATGTGTTGACTTGTCTTTACTATATTTTAGTTATGCGTTTACATTTATACCTTTGAAGTTGGCCGATGATCCTACCAGCACACTGTGGTTTATGTACATACATTGTACTTGTTGTTTCTTTGCTGGGTACAAGACATATTCAGGTAGCTACTTCGCGACGTCAACTGTGATCGTAACATTATCTGAATCCAAGGGTGAGCTATTCCTCCGGCCGCCATGAATTTGTCTTATTTTTCTAGTCCATTTTCCGGACTTAGACTCTCTTTAGTCTGTTTGTTTTGGGGTTGCATCCTTGTATTCTAAACTAAGAATAGGTGTTTTGGTGCACAACTTTTAATTTCTAAGGGTTTTTCTACGGTTGTTTAAGACTTTGATCTAGTTCCAATAAAGATGTTTTTGGCATTTAAAAATTGTTTGTTATTTGTTGTTTAATACATTACATGTTAGTGATTAGTTGGTTCTCCCACGGGAGTTAGTGTGGGTGTCACTCACAACGAATTGAAATCGTGACATTATGGATCCATAATTCTAAATTGTGGTTATGATGTTAAATAGGTAACGATATTGAAAATTATTAAACGAGTTATATGAGGTAGTTCAACCTTTTATTTATGATGTACAAAATAACAACGATTAAACATAGTAAATATCAAATATATTTTTTAAACAATGATTAATCCTAAATTTTTTATTGCCATAACAAAAAAGAACAACCTGAAAAGCATTAATGCACTAAGAAAATAATAAAAGAAATTCCTCAAAAATATCCCTAACCAACATGAATAAGAAGTTCAACTGCCATTCCATATAACGAGTAAAGTGGATTAATGTTGTTGTTCTAATTTACATGACATAATTGAAATTTTGACAATCACTAATTTCTTTTTATGGATGCTTTTTTTTTATATATATTTAAATATTATAAATTTTTAATTATTGTATTTTTAGTACAATAGATAATTTTTTAAATATATTAAATTGTTTCAAAAAATAATGTTTGCCCATTTCTCTGAGAAGTTTTATTTCGTGAGCCACATGTCACAGGTGCGACACTTGACAACTCGCTCACGAATCTTTCACAATCTTGCAAGCTCAAGTAAATCTTTTTGACACTAGATCGCTAAGGAAATGAAGAAAGACACGTGAGAATTACTTAAGCAAACTTTTGTATTATTCAAGACTTGGAAGACTTGTGTTTCTTGCTTGATTGATTTACAAATGGTTTCCGCTCTATTTATACTATTAACTTAGGGGTTAATATATAAATAATAATAATAGTTATGTAAGTCCCTACATAATTACAAATAAGTCGTCATTCTAGAATACCATACACAACTAGAATGTTCTAATGACATTCCATGTAAATAAATGAAATTCTTAGGTCTTCCAAAGATTTCTCCATATATCTCTAGAATATTTCACTAAGGATTATTATTCTTCCAATATAAGTCTTCCACATGGATAACTTTATTCTAGGTGGTGACTAACTGGCATGATGACGTGTCTAGTCATAACACTTTCCCCCACTTAATGTTGCGACAACTGTGGCGCATTGCTGCTGCAAGAACAACCGAATCTTGCCTTCTCACATGCGCGACCAGTACTCTATTGACTCGATCAATGCCCTTGTGCAACTCCTCAAACATCACACCTTTGTTTTCTTCTAGAACTTTCTCTATACATGGTGGTAAAGTCCATTTAGTCACGTCTGGTCACACTCGCAATAACAGCTATGTACGTCGACTTTTTCTTCTTAAGGTCCTTCCCAAGCGGTATGGCCGATAGTTGAGCTTTTACTTTCGTCTTTGGTACCTTAACCAGTGGGACCATACATGATCCTTCTTGCTCCATGACCAAGAGTCGTTGGAGGTAGGGATCAATCATTGTATAACACGTTGGAAGAACTCTTGCCCAAGAATTATGTCAAAGATGTCTAAAGGAGCAACAATAAAATTGGTTTTACCTTGCCACTTGCGTAACGTCATGCTTATTCCATGAGCGACTCCGCACATAAGAGTCAGTGGGCGTTGACCATTTTGAGGTGAGTCTTACTTGGGCTGTACCTTAACCCCAACTTTGTTGTTGCGGTCTTGGTCATGATGTTTGCCTATGCACCTGTATCGACCATAGTACTAACGTGTCTTCTATTGATCATGATGTCTACGTATTGTGCACCATATTCTTTTGGCTGCTCTGATTTCTTTGCGATATCTCCGCATAGTCCAATCAGGCCCAATTGTGTTGTTCTCAAACCTTTCCCTGGTTCTTGTGCATCTTTCTCTTTCCATTCCCATAATATGGCACCAAGGTTCTTTAGTTCAGGACATCTTGCATAGACATGCGGCCCACCATGTATGTAGCAACCATTTCTCTTTGTAGTCTCTACCTTCTTCTGAGTATCGCTTTGACGTCCAGACTTTTTGCCGTCAGACTTATAAGTGTCATGATTCTTGGAATGTGTTTGCTCATCTTTGCTTTTTCCACAGTCTCCCCCACCTTGGTCATGACTACCTCTCATCTCCTCTCTTTTTCCTCGTCAAAGTTTCAGCCTGCTTGATGACTTCATCAATAGTCTTTACCTTTCAGTTCTCCAACTCCATCCTAGCCCATTTTGCAGCCCATCTATGAAGTGGAATAATATATCTTCATCCATGAGATTGGGAATCTGAAGTGTGAGGGTGATGAACTCCTTCACATATGCTCGAACGCTACTTGTCTGCTTCAACTCCCTAAATTTATGTTTTGCATCATAGATGACGTTGTTAGGGAAGAAAGTCTTCTTGAACTCCACTCGAAATTGCTCCCATGTGCTGATGGTGCAAAGGCCCTTCCCTATTTCCGACTCCTTTCGCCTCCACCATAGCATGTCAATCTTCGAGAGGTACAACACCGTCGTGTTGATCTTGTTCTCTTCACTCTTCACCCTGTTGCACTTGAAGTAATTTTCCAAATGCCAGATGAAATTCTCCACCTCTTGTGCGTCACGAACGCCTTTGAACATTGGTGTTTTGAGAGCCTCAATCTTGGCCTTCCTAACTCCATTGTATGTCACAGATCCTTGAATTTCCATTCCTCCCTTGAGTGCTTCCATCTCGACCTTCATGGTTTAAGTCGTGCTTAATGCATCCATGAGCCGACACTCCAAGAAGGTGATGATTTCCTTCATCTCATATTATGCATGCCTATGCGCCTCTAACTCTTTGCGGATGTTGTCATTCTTTTCAAGGGTGAAGTCTTTGAGAGTCTTAAACTTGTCATCGACCTTGTTCAAGCGCTTGCCTAAGATCTTCACATCCTGCCTCGCTGTGTTAACCCTCGCGATCCACTCTACTCCGGACGTGACATTAATGGGCTACTCATCACGTTCATTGTCACTCGCTTCAGTGGTCGAAAGTGCGTGAGATGTCGATGCTTCACTTGGTTTAGGGTCGAGCAACAATTTCTCGTTACTCTTAAGGTGCTTCCTTCCCTTTCGCTGCTTCTTTCCACCATCCTGCCTGACGTTAGTGGTGCTAGAAACGTTGATGTCTCCCTCGTTTGTCATTCCCTTAACAACCTTGACTCTAATACCACTTTGTCACAGACTTACACTCTACTAAGCACGTGCGAAACTTGACAACTCGCTCATGAGTCTTTCACGATCTTGCAAACTCAAGTAAGCCTTTTCGACACTAGATCGCTAAGGAAATGAAGAAAGACACAAGAGAATTACTTAAGAAGGCTTTTGTATTACTCAAGACTTGGAAGATTTGTTTTTCTTGCTTGATTGATTTACAAATGGTTACCCCTCTATTTTTACTACTAACTTAGGGGTAAATATGTAAGTAAAAATTATTATTTAAGTCCCTACATATTTATAAATAAGTCATCATTCTAGAATACTCTACACAACTAGAATGTTCAAAGGACATCCCATGTAAATCCATGAAATTCTTAGGTCTTCCAAAGATTTCTCCATATATCTCTAGATTATTTCACTAAGGACTATTTTTCTTTCAATATAAGTCTTCCACATGAATAACTTTATGCCACGTGGCATGATGACACATCGGGTCATGCACACATAACCAATATTACTTATGTGAGACTACTTTATTGCTTGACAAATGGACACTTTCTTATCATAAAACTAAAATAAAAAACCAATGTTAAATTTAATATTTTTTATTTCCTAATTAAAATGCTTAAAACATAAAATAAAATCTAAAAATATATTCAACATTTGTGATTAGAAAAGTTCTCAATGATTGTGAATGGTCTATAATGATGCTAATATTTACCAATTGAATATTTTATTAAATATCTAAAATTTTAGAGAAATAGTTTTACTTATTTTATTTAATTTAAACTTTCAATAAAAAGACAATGAAAGCAAATTTAGAATGTGGGGCCCACTCTAATACATTCTGGAATTTCCATTCTCGTTGAAATCGTTATTGACAAATAGCAATTTCCTTCTTGTCGTCGACCAAAGTTGAATATCTTTTGCTTAGGGAACACAACCTGTCAATTGCCTTTGAGATCTGTTAAGGGTTCTGAATTCGCAATGTCATCTCCTGCAGAGTAAGTCCTCCTTTACACTTGATTATGAAATGCTCTCAATGTTTTGTGTTCAACCATTAAGGCGACTTTAGGGTTTTCTGTTTTTATTTTTGGAATTATTTGCATATATATGTGTAATCTGGTGCTAATTCTATTATTTTCATTATGAAATACTCTCAATTTTGAACTCTTAGGGCTTTTCAGTGGGTCATGAGATGGGATTAAGGATTTTCCCTTATTGTGATTGTGGGATGTTTGAACTATTTGGAGATTTTATGTTTAGTTGCGTCAAGTAGTACAACTCTCAATTATATTTCCATTTAAATGATTGAATTAACACAGAAGCTTGCTCTTTGTTTAATAATGCCCAAATTAAGAACCAGAAATTGTTACATTTTGAGAGAAGAAGCAATAAGTATGTCTATAGAGGTCATGACATAACAGAAATTCATAAGAGGAACACATGGACCGTTGATGTCGATAAATGATATTAGCATTCAGGTGTACTGTTTAGAAGGGAGGGCCCCATCTTGTTACGTCGTGGAGAGGATTGAATGGTAAATTTGATGTGAGCAGGGCAACAACATACAGAAAGAATAAGTGTGAAATCAGGGAATATGTGTTCGGCCAATTATGCCATGGGTGATGAGGAGTTCTTGTATAATAATAAAATCCGGTGAGAATACAAATTACAGACAAAGACTCTAATTTACTCAATAAATGTACAAATATTGTATTCTTTAATGTTGGCTTACAATTCGTTCAGTCGACTTCCCAACTTAGTGTGAGGATATAACTCTCTACCTCTCACTTATTATCTTCTTTTTCTCCTTTTATGCCTTATAAATCAGAATGGGTGCATCAATTTATAGGCATATTGTTAGTACACTACACCATTTGGAGATTCAAACCTTCACACAATTCAAGCTTATCAAATTTGAATCTTCTAGTCAGCATGTCTTAATCAAGCAATCTAGATTGGTTCAAACCCTCCATGTTTGAATTTAACCATCAATATTTGGATATCTGAAAGCATGGGTAAAAGCAACAGTTGCTCATTTCTTGAAAATTCAAGGCCTCTTAATAGATTTCTGCCTTGGCTTGAGTTTTCTAACATCGGAGACTTGCTTCATGTTGAACAAAATTGACTAAGAAATTCTCAGTACTAATCATGTAACTTTGTCATCTGGTATCACCTTGCCTAGCTCTTACTTGCATTTCTCTGCCTTCATGGCAACTTTGTCAAATTGTGGAATCTTTTGAGCTCTCTGGAATTTTGCCTTAGTGACTTTGTCCGAGCTTGCGTGAGTTGTGCTGCATATTCCATTTGATTTCAGAATTCTCTCGATTACCCGCTGCATTATTCAACACAATGAGTCTTTTAGGCACTAGCATTTAGTTGTATCTGGCTGACTCATATTTGCTCCAACTTCTTGCTAAAAAGTCATTGCGCGGAAGCTTGCCTTTGTCACACTCATGCATGCTTAAATTAGCTTGGCCATTGTATCTCGCTTAATCATTGAAAGGATATCGGAACTTACCATTAGTGTGCATGAGCCTCATCACTTTTCATCCAATCTCAATCCTTATTGGGATCAATACATGATAACTCACATTCTGACATTATGTTTGTTATCAACATCCTGAATCAATGGGAAACAACACAATTAAGGCATATCAATAATTGTGAAAAATGCTTTCACATGAATATATTGCCTTGGGCTTTGATACCAGAGTGTTATACAGTGAGGATCGACCAGTACATGGTAATGAATTGCATGGGTCGACCAATTATCTATACTCCAACAGATCAGGACGAAGGATTACAATATGATAGAGTATAAAAAAGGAAATATTTCTGATTACACTATAATTAATCCATAAAGTACCTCAAAGTAATTCCTTACTATTTCACGTTAAGATGGATTTTACACTAGTGTATCCTAACACCTAACCCTATAATGCTGTCTCACTTTGCAAAAAAAAAAAATCTCATGATTATCACTAATTATTTAACAACCCCTTCCATATCATCTTTCTTCTTCTCATTACATTTTCTTCCATAGCTAACTGATGAAATAGGGTGCTTCAGTTTATTGGCTTATGGCTAGCACACACCCAATTTATTTTAAAGAATATGCAGGCATATGGTTAGCGTACAACTAGGGGTGACAAAAGGGGTGGTCGAGTCGGATTTGGTTTGGTTGAAAATGAGTCAGGTGAAAATGGATTAAAAACTCGACTAGACTCATATTTGATATGGATAAAAATGGATACACCAAATGGATAATATGGATACCCATATTATACATATAATCCATTGCTTCTTATTATATATATATAAAGAAATAAGTACTTTAGATTACACGATCTTTTTCTTATTCTTTTTCTCCATTAGAGTGTGTTTGGTATGAAGGAAAATATTTTTCTGGATAAGAGTGGTCTAGAGGTCAAGATTCGGGCTTCGGGTCAGAGTCAGGAGTCGGATCCCAGGTTTGAACTGTTTCGGGTGGTGAGGTTTAAGGAAAGTTTTGAAAAATATTTTCCTGATTTAAGGAGAATTTTGATTTTTTTTCCCTTTATGCATGGAAGTCATTTTTTCTTAAATTATAGGAAGTTAAGTCCATTTGAATAATATTTAAGCCAATCAAACATGATTTAAGGGGAGTGCACTTGGTAGATACTTGGGTTATCTACCCTTCGGGGTGGCCCAGTGGTTTGGGCTTGGGACTTCCATGTTGGAGGTCTCAAGTTCGAAACCCCTTGCCAGCGAAAGCAAGGGGTTTGCCTTCTGGGTCGAGCTCGTCGTGCCGGGCTTGCCTAGTGCGGGTTACCTCTCCTATGTGGTTTGCGAGCTATTGCATAGGAGCAGGGGTTTTACCCTGTGCGTACCCAAAGGGTAGCGGCTGCGGGTTTCCCTTGTCATAAAAAAAAAAGATACTTGGGTTATCCATATTTTATGATGGATAATATAGGTTGATCCATATTTGACCCACTTTTAAATGATTCTGAAGAATCAATTAGTTGTAGCAGCACCTGCGACTGAAAGAATAGCCCTGAAAAACATTCAAAAGAAGGGTCTAGGGCTGGTTCCGGAAAGGGATTGAAGAGAATGTAATTCAGTAGTTCATTCAATGTTAGACAGAATTAGTTAGAAGTACCTCTTCTATTGATAATGATTTGATGTGATACTGTCTTCTCTCGCCCGTAAACCGTAGGAAACATCTGCAGCAAACATCTTCTAAAAAGCTGGTTGGAGTTCGGGAAGTTGGTTGGAAAGTACCTAGTTCAGTGACGCCTATTGCCTTTGTCTTATTCAAACGTTATTGGCAGAATGCCCTCAATCTAGTCTTGAAGCAAGGAACCAATCGTCATGCTTAACATACACGTTTTGTAGAACTTATGCCCCTCCTCTCTTTTAAGTAGAATCAGGCTGAGTGATCTACTATGAATACAATAGGAAGGAAGATAGAAATTTAGAAGAGAGAGTCTCGCATCCCTAGTGGAACACATAATTCATGCCCAACACAACCTAATTGGTGAGTGGATGACCTCCTTAGTTATTACCAGCCAAACCCACTTTATTACGATTTTCTATTTTTTGATAACCAACCCATTTATAATGGGTTAATACTTTGTCGCGCGGATAACCATAAATTTTACCCATTTTGCCACCCTAGGTACATCCAATCTGAAACTTCAAAGTTTCAAACTCATCAAACTTGGATCTTCTACTCAATGTGCTCGAATCAAGCCGTTGCTATTGTTTGAAACTCTCCATGTTGAAACCTAAGATTCAATACTTGGGAAGAAAATTAATCATGGGCCAACTTCCTTTAAATGTGTTGGTGATATGCTGGGATTCAAAAGTTTTCATTCCAGCTGAAGTAACTTTGTCAGTATTAAAATCATTGGACATTATCACGGGGTAGAGCAGGAAGGGGCAAACTTGTATATGACAATATGTAAATTATTTATACTATATCAACAAAAGAAATGGAAAAAGAATGTAAGCACTTGATAAGCTAGTGTCTGTGTTTATTGAAGGCTAATTATTATCTTCATATTCATCAATGAGCCGTGCTTGGTCATCTGTATTTCCGAATATGACATGAAACTGATCTTCCGCCAAAACATCTGGCATCTTCCTTACCCGCTGTCCACGAAATGCATTTTAGGCTTGAGATCCACGTGTTTTTAGCTAGTTTTTTTGTCCTCCATCTGATCCAGCTTGCTAAGGCACCTTTGACGGTGTAGGGCATTGCACTGTTTAAGCCAAATGGTCAAAGTACTTCCCAGATCCCTGTCACCTGTGAATAGAGAAGGTAGAGATGACAGCATCTTTTCATGTGTGTAGCATCTATTGTGTCCTATTCCGACCTCTTTGTAGATTATCTTGCATTAGACAATTTATTTGAAAAATTGCAAGAGACAAGCCTTATGCATTTCTTTCCTTAAAGACCGATCAACTTCATTATGACCTGCCATCTATTGTACCTGACAGAGTCTACCTCTTCTAGTAGTTCTGCGTTAAACTCTTGAGTAATAATGAGGTTTTCCCCTTTCAATATTGATGATTCCTCCTAAATGTGAGGTCCCAATTGATTCTCTTGTTGTTTATTGTTGAGCATTTATCTATGGCAACTTCGTGTTGTACAAATTCCGAAATTCATCTGTGGCGTGTTCTCAAGTGAGGCATCCTTTAGAATCTATTTCTTATGTCATTTCCAAAGAAAGGAAAAGTTTGGAATATATGTGTCTAGCGTCTACTGATTGAGAGTTGGACTATATTTGATAGATATGGGATGCTGTCCTCTCCTACCTATAACCTTTGGTATTTAGCTTTGTTAGCTTTTGCTTTCCATATATTTTATCCATTTGGCCATTTTTCATTCCATCTTCTCTGCTTTATACTTTATGATTTTCCATGCCATGTTTTCACTATAAAATCTAATTGGTTTTCTCATTGCAGGTTCTATAAATCACTTCCACCTATAAGCAAGGCTTATGGAACTGCTTGTCTGCTGTTTACCGTTGCATATCAGTTGGGATTGTATCATCCTGCTGATATTGCATTATTATATGAGCTAGTACTCTCTCGTTTTCAGGTAGATATGCTTATTTTGGTGAAATTTCATTATTATATCAACATCTTTACAATGCTAACCAGCCACCAAAATATATCATACTTGTGATTGTGTTAATTAAATAGCATGATTTTTGGAGACTTTATTTTCCTAGCATAATAACATGAATATAATATTCTTTTACTGTGATTGATTGTCTTTCCTTGATTAGTTATAAGATTCATTATATAAATATCTCTTCTCATGGTATGTAAAGACATATAAATACAAGAAGGCATTTCTTCCTGTCAAAATCTTCATTGTATCAGAGCCATTGCTGTCTTTTGATGTGAGGTTTCCTCCTGCACAGCATTAGAGTTGGGTTTTTGGGAGGAGGTCGAGTTCTCTCCCTCCTTGAATTTGTCCGTGATTGAAAAATTTTCCGCAGGATCCAGCTGACTAAGGCGACTAAGCCCCAGTCGGCCACTGTTGAAAATACCTCCCGATGCACCCTCATGTGCCACCAGAAGGTTTGACGTGTCATAGTCATGGCTTGAAGCATGAGCCCACTTCTGACAAGTTTTTTTTTTCGAACTCCTTTTCTTGGGGCTCGGCCAAGAATTTCAAGCACACCCATATAATCTGTCACTTTCCGACCATGAACAGTACGGTTTTGTTGTCTAATCACAGTTCCAGCTGGATCTCGAGTCACTGTTAAGTTTCCAGAATTCTTTTCTGGTGATGGGTTGACCCTTGACATCTATTTGTGAAGTATTTCTTCTCAGAACACTTGTTGGTATTAGATCTTTGTTTGTCCAAACTATGGAGGGTACTGTTAGAATAGAAATAAGTATTTCCTACTTAGAATAGGAATATGAATAGGAATAGGAATAAGAATAGGAATCCTAGTTGGAAAAGGATTCCAATGTAGTGTCTATAAATAGGGTCTCAATGTAACTATTTAGAAATACAATTCAATAATATTCTTTTCCTATATTTCTCACATGGTATCAGAGCATTGGTGAGAACAAACAAGTCACCGTATGTCTATGTCAATTTCCGGTGACTGTTGGATCTGATTTTGTTATTCTTTTTT
>JAJOOI010014137.1:0-26607 GCA_029582585.1 Solanum bukasovii
AGAAAGGTTGATATTCAATTGAAGAGTAGACATGTTGTTGGTTATGTTTGAAATTGAGAATTTTAACCTAATTAAAAGAATAAGTTAAAAAAAAGTGGGGTCTACTACATCTGAAATAAATAGGAAAATAAAATTGAAGAAAGTGGGCCCACCTAGCGCGTGTATACACGCATATGTGTATATCTGGTAATGACAAAAGTTGAGCGTTTAAGTGTGTAGAAAATAGAGAATTATGAAGTTCAGGGGGGTAATAGGACACCCGTGAAGTTGGAGTGTGTAGTTGGGATTTCGAGTATAGGTTGGGGGGGTTTTAGACCATTTTCTCTATTTTATTACAACTGTTTCGTTGTGCATTTTTTTTTTATTATTTCTTTCATGGACACCTTCATATTTTTGAGTTGAGTGGGTTATATTGTTGCTCCATTTATTTACTGTTAATTTCACTTATTGATGTTCTTGTTTTGATTTTGTTAATAGTTACATTTTTATATTGATGTCATTAGTGGATTAATATTCAATTGGCCAATGAGAAAATTTCTCTGTCGGTTTTGGAGGCCTTTACATTGTAAAAGACGTAAATTTAATTTACGTTCATATATTTTGTTTGTTCAAAATGGCCAATGAAAAAATCTCTCCGTCGGTTTTCGAGGCCTTCCCAATGTTAAAAGACGGAAATTTAGTTTAAGTTAATATTGTTATATGTTAAAATGGCCGATGAAGAAATTACCATCGATTTCCAAGGCCTCCTATGTTAATAAGACGAGTTTTTATTTTTAAGTTATTATTTAATTCATTTATTTTTATTCATATATATTTAGTACTAACACTTTTACTAAGTGTCTTTACAGGTACACCGAAGTCGCTTTTCATCGAAGCCATTCGAATAAAATTCGAATACTATATTCATTATTATGTATATTGTTGATGATAGACAAATATTAGGTCGTTTCTCATATTACTTGTTTAATTTATTACTTGTGTATATTGCATGTTTGTTATATTTGTATATTATTTTTACCTCCTCAATTTGAAAAAATGAATTCAGTCGGGACCCATAGTTGTGGATTTCGAAGGATGCCTAACACATTCCTTTCGAAATAACTTGAATTCCTTACCTAGAATCTTGGTTTCGTAGATCACTTAATGACTTCCTAGTTTTTTCCTAAAATTAGGTGGCGACCCCTTTAAAATTCATTTATTCTTAAAATTATTTTAAAATCGACTTAATTGATTATTTTTCAAGTCGTCACAATGTTTCTTCCTATTTGAATAGAGTAGGGATGTAAACACCAATAACCAAAATTTCCCTTCTTCTGACATTTTCTGACTCCAGAGGAATACTACTTAGCAAAACTCTGATTCTAAACTTCTTTAAATTACTTCGATTCGAAATGACTGCCATGGCCTATTTTTAAAAAGTGCACAAGAAACTCAGAGAAATTTATCTCACTAGTAACTCAAGCGAATATCTCCAGTATTTTACAAGGTGCATGTTTATTGATGTTTGTTTCATACAACATTCTTTTCTTCTTTTTTTTTTTTGGCAAATTTTTGGTTTTTATTTATTCAAAGTGCTGGGTTTTGGGCATTTTTTCTGTTTGTATGTGGATAAATAGAAGTCATAGGTTTGACTAGATCACTTTTATCCATAAGCTCAATATTATGGTGCATATGTAAGACTTTCTTTTAGGTCTTATTTTGAGAAATCACAAGAGTTAGAGAGCAGCCATATAGACAGAATAGTGAGAGAGTGTAGATTTTTGCACAAACCCTAGTAGTCAATTTCAAATCGTGATTCCTACTTCGTTTCTTATTCGATTGAGCTAATTTTTGGACAACTTGATCTTTGATTGGGAACTAAGAGAGGTGATTTGGAGTCCTGTAGCTCCAGATTTTAGCTTGTGAACAGTAGCTGCGGGTTTGATGTTTATGCTCCTTTTATTTCTCTAGTTTTTGGTGCTATCTTATAGTTGTGTTGCTCATTGTTATTTTGGAGAAAACTTTTGTAACTCTTGTTGATCATAATGGAACTTTGACCTTGTGGTTTTTACTCTTCACACCGAAGAGGTTTTTCACGTTAAACTTTGGTGTTAAACTTTGGTATCTCGTGTGTTGATTTATTTTCTTGCTTGGTTGATTTGTTTGCTGCCCAAACTGTTTTGTTCTTGCATTATTTTGTCTTATCTTGGTTCAAATAGAAGGGAAAGTTTTGACTTGAGTTTTTTTTTCGTTATCGCCCTGTCGTGCACATTTATTTTGTGCTTGCCTTTCCCAACACAAAGTTCAGTACATAACTCATTTGGGCCTATTACCCAAATCCAATAAACAAAATTAATAACAAGAAAGATCAGCCCAGCCCCGACAAGCCCTCTGCTTTCTTTCTATATTACACGTCCCTAAAGTTTAGATTTACATACATCATTCTTTCACATGCATTGCAGTGTGAATCATCTTTTAGAAGTATTCACGGGTTGAGATTGTTTATGAACTAAAAGAAGTATGCAAAGAAATTCCTTGAAATCAGTATTTAGCAAACGTGAAACTTGTTTTCATTACTTTTTGGCTCAATAAACAATAACCATCTATATTATACGCTCTAAACAACAAACCAGATAAGCACCCTGACAATACAACAATACTACTCTCAGTAATAATTCTGTCATGGACCTTTTCAGCAAAATAACTTACTTCACAACCACTTGGTGTCAAAGGTTATTCATTTTCATACAAAGACACCTTACATATATATCAGGGATTACAAGCTCACTTTACATGAGTAGGTGGACGTGCATCCATTGATGATAACCTATGACAGATGAAGTGCATTGTTGGTCTTGATTTTGGAATTTCAACCAAACAAGAGCTTGCTAACTTGATGATTAAAACCAAAACATCCTTTACTTCATCTTCAGGATATAGAAGGCGTTCATCTAGCAAATCACTAAGCTGCACATGATCTATAGTCGATGAATTTGCTAGCACAGTAATATATTCCCCTAGATGCTTTCCTTTGATTATCTCCAATGCTAATACTCCAAAGCTGTAGACATCACACATTTCCGTAACCTTCATTGTATAGGCAAGCTCTGAAACAATACAATTTCCAAAAATGGTATAACAATTTATATGTGTAAGTGAGATAAAAACAATATAGAGTGTTTGGCTATAATTCACGAAGTCTGAATAAAATCGAAATTAAATTTAGACCTTACCAGGTGCAACATAGCCATATGTTCCTGCAAGTGCAGTGCAATTGGATGAGTTTGGTTTGAGAAGCTTCGCTATGCCAAAATCTGAAACACGAGCTTCATACTCAGAATCAAGCAAAACATTACTGCTTGATATGTCTCGATGAACAATTGGCGGTGAGCAATCCTGGTGCATGTAAGATAAAGCAAAAGCGACACCTTTGATGATATTCACCCTTTTAAGCCAATCCAATTTCTTGGACTCTACTTCATTGGTCAGAATACTAGACAAACTCCCCCTCTCCACATACTCGTAAACCAAGAGCGAGTGTTGTGCTTTTGAACAATAGCCGTAGAGGTTCACAATGTTCCGGTGCTTAATCCCAAGTCAATGCCCTTACTTCATTTATGAAGCTTTTGGGATGTGTATTCTGAAATGAAGAATGAAGTCTCTTCACAGCAATATCTCCTAATGATGGAAGGTTTACCTTGTAAACACTTCCATGTCCTCCTTGCCCAATGCAAAATTTTGCATCAAACTCCTCTGTGGCATTTAAGATATCCCTGTACAATGCCTTTCCATCTAACATGGATATCAAAAGCCAACCATCACCATCCCTTCTTTCAACGTCTTTAACTCTCCTTCTTTTATTACACATAAAGAGAACACCAATGAAAACACAGAGCAGTACTAGTGCTCCCATAACAGGAAGTACAGTGATGAGGATGAGTTTACGTCCCTTTGCTATTGAGTGCTTTTTCACCACAGAAGATGGATTTTTGCAGGGCTGGAATCCTGTTACATTGCCGCAAAGACCTTTATTACCTTCTAACGAAGCATTCATAAAAGCTTTATTATTAGGGATTGGACCTTCCAAATCATTGTATGACAATACAACATCCAGCAAACCAGTCAAACTTTCAAGTTCTTTAGGAATGCGCCCAGATAGATCATTGTGGGAAAGATTCAAGTTTGACAAGTCCAGCAAACTGGCTAGCTCAACAGGTATTTCTCCATCAAGAAGATTATGGCTCAAATCAAGTACAGTAAGATGAGTTATCCTCCCTATCTCCTTTGGAATCTTCTGTCCAAACTTGTTGTTGCTCAGATTCAACTGAAACAACCGCACAAAATCTCCTATCCACGTTGGGATTGATCCATTCAATCTGTTGTCTGATAAATCAAGGGACTCTAACTTTGTCAGTGACCCAAGTTCCTCAGATATATTGCCAGAAATATTGTTGTTTTGCACAGAAAGCCTTACCAGAGAAGTTAATCTTCCAAATTCCTTTGGAATCTGCCCAAGCAAATCATTCGATGAAAGATCAAGTCCAAGAAGCCCTTGGACGTTTCCAATCTCTGGTGGTATGCTACCACTAATGTTATTTCTGGCTACACGCAGATCAATCAAGTTTTCGCATTTCCCCCAGTTGCTGCTGAGCTCACCATGAAAATTATTGTCGCTCAAATCAATGAACTGAAGCTCTGGATAGATTCCAAAAGCTTCGGATAAGTTTCCAATTAAACTGTTGTTATTAAAGCGAACCCATTTAAAACTCGAGCAGTTGCTCAAGCTTCTTGATATTGGCCCTGTCAGCTTGTTGCTAGCCACTGTGAAGTTCTCAAGTTTCCCACCTTGACAAAGCTGGTCTGGCAAATGGCCTGAAAGCTGGTTTTGGGTCATTGTTAGCACTCGCAAGTTATCCAAATATGCAAGTTCTTTTGGAATGGAACCTGAAAGTTTGTTGGTATGGAGATGCAGTGTCTGCAAGTTTGTCAAATTGCCAAATATAGCAGGAATTGAACCAGTAAATTGATTTTCAGATAAAACCAGATCATTGAGTTTATTCAGATTCCCCAACTCACTAGGAATGGGACCAGAAAGATTGCATCTCTGTAAGTTTAAAGGCTCAAGTGACTTCATCTTCCCTATTTCTGCAGGAATGGGGCCAGACAAGTCATTTTCGAAAGCATAGAAAAATTTGGCATTAATCAAGTTGCCTATTTCCGAAGGAATGTGACCTGTTAACTGGTTTGTACCAAGACTAACTACGACAAGGTTGGTAAGTTTTCCTATTTCTGCAGGAATGGGACTAGAGATTTGGTTTTCATAAAGGTACAAATTTGTGAAGTCAGTTAAATCACCCAAAGCTTTTGGAATAGGGCCAGAAAGATAATTTGTGTTTAATCTTAATTCCACAAGTGACTTCATGTTTCCTATTTCCGGAGGAATATGACCTGTTAGTTGGTTTGTATTAAGATCAAGTTCGACAAGGTTGGAAAGTTTTCCTATTTCTAAAGGAATGGGGCCAGAAAGTTGGTTAGCATTAAGGTACAGAATTGTGAGCTCAGTTAAGTCACATAAAGCTTTTGGAATAGGGCCAGAAAGATAATTTGTGTTTAATCTTAAGTCCACAAGTGACTTCAAGTTCCCTATTTCCGGAGGAATATGACCTGTTAGCTGGTTTGTATTGAGATCAAGTTCGACAAGGTTGGAAAGTTTTCCTATTACTATTTCTAAAGGAATGGGGCCAGAAAGTTGGTTGGCATTAAGGTACAGAATTGTGAGCTCAGTTAAGTCACCTAAAGATTTTGGAATTGGACCAGAAAGATTGTTGTTGTGTAAGCTTAAATCGACAAGTGACTTCATCTTCCCTATTTCTGCAGGAATGGGACCAGACAATTCATTGGAGTAAGCATAGAACCATTTTGCATTAATTAAGTTGCCTATTTCCGGAGGAATATGACTTGTTAACTGGTTTGTATCAAGATCAATTTCAACAAGATTGACAAGTTTACCTATTTCTGCAGGAATGGCACCAGAAAGTTGGTTTTCATAAAGGTGCAGAATTGTGAGCTCAGTTAAGTCACCTAAAGCTTTTGGAATCGGACCAGAAAGATTGCTTCTCTGTAAGCTTAACTTCACAAGTGATTTCATCTTCCCTATTTCTGCAGGAATGGGACCAGAGAGTTGGTTTTCATAAAGGTACAAAATTGTGAGCTCAGTTAAGTCACCTAAAGCTTTTGGAATTGGACCAGAAAAATTATTTGTGTTTAATACTAACTCCACAAGTGACTTCATCTTTCCTATTTCTGCAGGAATAGGCCCAGACAATTTATTGGAGTAAGCATAGAACAAACTTACATTAATCAAGTTGCCTATTTCTGAAGGAATGTGACCTGTTAACTGGTTTGTATCAAGATCAACTTCAACAAGATTGACAAGTTTCCCTATTTCTGTAGGAATGGGACCAGAAATTTGGTTAACATAAAGGTACAAAATTTTGAGCTTGGTTAATTCACCTAAAGCTTTTGGAATCGAACCAGAAAGATTGTTTCTGTATAACATTAACTCCTCAAGTGACTTCATCTTCCCTATTTCAATAGGAATGGAGCCAGACAATTCATTGGAGAAAGCACTGAAAATTTTTGTATTGATCAAGTTGCCTATTTCCGGAGGAATATAACCTGTTAACTGGTTTGTATCAAGAGCAACTTCAACAAGATTGACAAGTTTCCCTATTTCTGCAGGAATGGGACCAGAAAGGTTGTTCATGCCAAGATCAACATATTCAAGAAAAAGTAGAGATGAAAATGGAAAATCATGGAGTGTACCAATGACACCAGAATTTGAAATATTCAACCTGTTTATCCGACCATTAAAGCAATTAACTCCATACCAGTCCCTGCATGGATCAGGGCTGGAAGAATTCTTGGCAGCAGCAGGATGACTTAGTGTCCAAGAAGCCAATAAGGAATTATTCTGGTTTTGGAAAGTTGCTTTCCATTTTAGAAGAGCAGCTGCTTCCTCAATGGAAGCAAAAGTAATTGTGAAGTGATATAAGAGAGGAAGGAGATAAAATACTCTGGGAACCATGTCGAAGGCTAACGGATTGTTTTGGTTGTGAAGAACTTGTGCAGGATAAAGTTCTTTATATATTTGTAATGAATCATTTAATGTCTTGCTGAGTCAATTACATTTAATGTGTCACTACTCATGGAAGTAAATACAATGGAAAAGGTGGTTGGATTGTTCAATCTTACAGTTGTGGGGAATAATTATATTGGAAAAGTCTCTGAAGAGTTATTATTTTAGAAGAAAAAGTCACAGAAAACACAAACTCCTCCAAATAATATCTCTGTTCCTTGAAAACAGATCATATATGCCATCAACTTTCAGAAATGGCTCAGTCATGCCATCCGTTAATAGTTGGGCTTATTTATTCCATCGTCGACCAAAAGTGCACATTCATGCCAGTCTTCACTAATGACTATTTTAGCCGGTTTTAAAAAACCAGAAATTACAAGAGGAAAAGGCGAACTTATCCTTACAAACAATAGTGACTCTGTCACTTACCTTGAAGCAATTATTCCTTCCTACAAGTAATTTTCTACAGTCAGCCAAAGACTAGTAAATCATCAAACTCGTTCTACTGCATAGGTTCTACAACAGTCGGAAAGCAATACAATGTGCAGCAATTTGAACTTTAGTTAAGTCTAATCCAAGTGGACTGACAATGATACTTGCTGAAACTTCCCTACAGTGTTTCTCTTAAATGGATTCTATTTTACACGGATACAAATCAATCAGACCACGAGTTCCGAATACCAAATGGTTAAAGAAAGCAAGATCAGTCCACTGGTCAAAACATCACAATTTAAAAACTTGATAAAGCAAAATTTGTTTGATTTATTTTGGATGATTAATCGTTATATTACTTACACAATCACTTGGTATCAAAGGTTATTCATTTCCATACAAAGACACCTTACATATCAGAGATTATTTAGCTAGCCTTACATGAGTAGGTGGACGTGGATCCATTGATGATAACCTATGAGAGATAAAGTACATTGTTGGCCTTGATTTTGGAGTTTCAAGCAAACAAGAGCTTGCTAGCTTGATAATAAAAACCAAAACATCTTTTACTTCATCTTCAGGATATGGGAGACGTTCATCTAGCAAATCACTAAGCTGCACATGATCTATAGTCGATGAATTTGCTAATGGAGTAATGTATTCCCCAGGATGTTTTCCTTTGATAATCTCCAATGCTAATACTCCAAAGCTATAGACATCACACATTTCTGTAACCTTCATTGTATATGCAAGCTCTGAAACAATACAATTTAAAAAATATAACATGCAAATTTGATAAAAACAGTAAGGATTGTGTGGCTCTAGTTCGTGTAGTTAATAAAAAGATAAGAAGTTAAACCTTACCAGGTGCAACATAGCCATATGTGCCTGCAAGCGCAGTTCAATTAGATGAGTCTGGCTTGAGAAGCTTAGTTATTCCAAAGTCTGAAATACAAGCTTCAAACTCTGAATCAAGCAAAATATTACTACTTGATATGTCTCGATGAACAATCCGTGGTGAGCAATTGTGGTGCATGTAAGATAAAGCATAGGCAACACCTTTTATGATATTGACCCTTTTAAGCCAATCCAATTTCTCAGACTCAACTTTATTGCTCAAAATACTTGACAAACTCCCTCTCTCAACGTACTCGTATACCAAGAATGAGTGTTGTGCATTCGAACAAAAGCCATACAGTTTCACTATGTTCCGATGCTTAATCCCTGTCAATGCCCTTACCTCATTCATGAAGCTTTTGGGATGCGTAATCTCAAATGAAGAATGAAGTCTCTTCACAGCTACATTCCCCAATGGTGGAAGGTTTAGCTTGTAAACGCTTCCATGTCCTCCTTGCCCGATGCAAAATGTTGCATCAAACTTTTGTGTGGCATTTAAGATATCCTTGTACAATGCCTTTCCATCTAACATGGATATCGAAAGCCAACCTTCGTCCTGTATTTTAACATCTCTAACTCTTCTTCTTTTATGACACATAAGGAGAGCACCAGCGAAAGCACAGAGAAGTACTAGTGCTCCCATAATGGGAAGTACGGTGATTAGGATGAGTTTACGACCTTTTGCCATTGAGTGCTTCTTCACCGAAGAAGATGGCCTTCTGCAATGCTGAAATCCTGTTACATTTCCACAAAGACCTTTATTACCTTCTAACGAGGCATACATAAAAGCTTTATTGATTGGTATTGGACCTTCCAACTCATTGTATGACAAGACAACATCCTGCAAACCAGTCAAACTTTCAAATTCTTCAGGAATGAGGCCAGAAAGGCTGTTGTGGGAAAGATTCAAGTTTGACAAGTCCAGCAAACTGGCTAGCTGAACGGGTATTTCTCCATCAAGAAGATTATGGCTCAAATCAAGTACACTAAGATGAGTTATCCTCCCTATCTCCTTTGGAATTTTCTGGCCAAACTTGTTGTTGCTCAGGTTCAAGAGAAACATGTTCATGTAATTGCCTACAAATGTTGGGATTGACCCGTTCAATCTATTATTTGACAGATCAAGGGACTCTAATCGTGTCAGTGACCCAAGTTCCTCAGGTATATTTCCAGAAATATGGTTATTTTGCACAAATAATTTAACTAAAGAGGTCAACTTTCCGAATTCCTTAGGAATATGCCCAACCAAATGATTCGATGAAAGATCAAGTCCAAGAAGCCCTTTGACGTTTCCAATCTCTGGTGGTATACTACCACTAATGTTATTTCTAGCAACCCGCAAATCAGTCAAATTCTTGCATTTTCCCCAGTTGCTGCTGAGTTCACCATGAAAATCATTATCCCTCAAATCAATGAACTGAAGATTTGGAAAGATGCCAAAAGCTTCAGATAAATTCCCAGTGAAACTGTTGTTATTAAAGTGAACCCTTTTGAGACTTGAGCATTTACTCAAGCTTCTTGGTATTGGTCCTGTCAGCTTGTTATTCTTCACCTTGATGATCTCAAGTTTCCTACCTTGGCAAAGCTTCTTTGGCAAATGGCCTGAAAGTTGATTATCACTAATAACCAATGCTTTTAACTTATCCAAATATGAAAGCCCTTTCGGAATGGAACCATAAAGTTTGTTGGCATGGAGATACAAAGTACGCATGTTTCTCAAATTGCCAAATGAAGCAGGAATAGAACCAGTAAGTTGGTTATAATCTAAAACAAGTTCAGCAAGATTTTTCACATTCCCCAACTCTCCTGGAATGGAACCATTTAAATGGTTTTCAAAGATGTAGAGGGTCTCAAGTTTTGTTAGTGATCCGATTTGTGTTGGGATTGTGCCTGAAAACTGATTAGCCGACAAGTCTAGATAGACAAGATTAGTGAGGTTTCCTATTGCAGGGGGGATGATACCAGAGAGCTGATTCATGCTAAGATCAACATATTCAATAAACGGGAGAGATGAAAATGAAAAATCATGGAGTGTACCAATGACACCAGCATTTGTAATATTCAACCTGTTTATCCGATCATTAAAGCATATAACTCCATACCAACCCCTGCATGCATCAGTAGTTAGTGTCCAAGAAGTCAATAAGGAATTATTGTTCTGATTTAGAAAAGTTGATTTCCATTTGAGGAGAGCAGTTGCTTCCTCAGTGGAAGCAAGAGTAACTGCGAAGAGAGTGAAAAACTGAAGGAAAGAAAACATTCTAGGAACCATCTTGAAGGCTAAAAGATTTCAGTTGTTTGTTTTAGTTACTGATGAATTAGAAAGATTTGAGAGTCAATGAAAACATGGTTGGTGATTACATTTCAAGCCAATTGACCAAGCTTTTAGTTGTTGGAGATTATTGTAGAATTAGTGGGCAAGATATCATATTCGCGGGACCAAGAAGAAGAAGTCAAAAGTCTGTGACATATAGTGATATAGAGTGACAAAGTAAAGGTTGTTAAAATCTCACTGTTGTATACAGAATACACATTTCGTTCTCAGCACCAGCAGATGATGAGAAGAATTTTTCAAGGAATGGCATCAATGATGTCACTCCTCCTCTGTACACAAAATAGACATTACGAGCACATCTTGCAAATGGTTAGTGTTAATCTCATTTATGTGATAAAAAATAGTTTTATGACTTTAATGTAGTAGTAGGTAAAGTTCAGTGAGACAGTGACCTTAACCCTCACAATGTCCTTTTTGTTTATTTATTTAGTTCTGATTTGTACATCAGTTTGAAGTTCACAAACGAATGAAACAATGTCTAGCCAATTGTTTATATGATATCCTAGATATTTTCTATTCAAAACAATTATTGTATCTTCTTTCCTTGGACACTAAAGATAGCATAATATAATTCACTTTTCCCCGTTAATAGGCAAATATTTATGAGAAACATTGTTTATTAGGGACTATTCTTAGATAAATTCACAAGTTCAGATTCACAGGCTCTTAGAAATGCTCATTAAGTTATTTTTTAAACTGATTGTCAGAAAACAAAAAGAGTTTTTGAGTGCACATATGTTCTACGATTACTAGTTGTTTCAGCGCCAAAAACTGGAATTCAGTCTAATAAAATGGAGAGAAAAAAAAAACAGGCATACACTTACATGAAATGCCAATATCATATCCGGAAATGAGGCCACCTGATGCAGCAACAATGCTAGTGATGAGAGACAACTACAAAACGTTATTATCCTACTTTGTCCATTAACAATTATGCTACAGTTGCCATTTTTCCTTCAGCTATTTTAAGAGATGTAAAACAAAGTTTTATATTTCCAATATTTGTCTATAAATAGAGTAGTAGGTTAATATATTTTTTTAATAGTCAAAAACCAAAATCCTAGTAAATCATTAAAACTTGTGTTCTTGCATAGGTTCTAGGACAGTCGAAAACAACAAAATGTGCAGCGAATTGAATTGACATTGACTCAAAGTGGAAGAAGCAAACATTACCCCTATCTTGTGTATAGGCATAATTAATCTGATTAAATATATTTTGATAGAATGTATGCATCCACTAATAGTTAATGGACCAAGTCCCTAGACAGAAAAGTAAATGGCTGGAAGTAAAACACACACAAGAGTTTTACGTGGAAACCCCCTCTCAAGGGAGGAGAAAATCACGACTTGTCTCACATGATTTCAACCCAAACTCCATTAACTATAAAGGAGCAAAACTTCAGATTACAAATCTCTAGTAATCTAGGAATTAGACTCTTAATCCTTTCTCTCTTACTGTAACAACTTTACTACAAGCAAAAACTAAGCAATAACTCTATTGCCCACTAAACGAACTAGCTCTAGTCGATTTAGAGTTCAAGAACCCAACATGTTAACTCTAGCCACCAACTCAGATCTCAAAGATAAGAGAAAAAACAAGCAGCAACTCTACTGCATCCACACTTCAACTAACTCTAGTTGACATTTTTAGGCAACTCTACCCAAAAGAACATCAAACAAAAACGAAAAGATGCTTGACTAGAATATAGAAGATTCGACTAACTAACTCTAGTTAATATGAGTCAAAGCTAAAAACTCAGACAAGCAGCTGATCTAATTTCTTTGTACCACAGGAATAGATCTACACATGATAAACACAGAACTATAAACCTAGAGGACAACTAAGAACAATGATAACTCTATCAGGTCCCTTACTGTTCTTTCGAATAATATTTCTTGAGAGAATGACCTTTGTCTTTTTGAGCTTGTGACTTTTTTTGGGATTAAAAAAAACTATTTTTTGTTTGTTGTTAAAGAAAAGACAAATATAAGATGAACACCGTAGGTTGTTAGCATTTTAATATTAATATTTTGTATATTAATTTGCTAAAGCTTAGTGTTGCCGTTGCTGCCAATCTTTAGTGACCTTTCAGTTTGCAACCGTTGAAATGTCATGATTGCTACATCACTATATTGCATTACTCCATTGGCAGTAAGTGCATATGTTACAAACTTTTGGTGCAGCATCTAAGGTCTAAGCCGTTGGTGGCTTTCCTCCATTATATCTTTAATTTAACCTATGTAACTCCTAAGGCCATTATCTTCACTATTTACTATCCCATTATCTTCCTATTCATTGCTAGGAAGACTTCTTCTACTAAAAATAGTGGTGGTCTTCATTTGGTTTGGGACAACACATTACACAAGAAAAATATAGAGTGCATAAAGTTTGTCAAAAGAGAGTTTTTATTAGTTGAAGGGTGGTGTTTTTTTTGTGGAGCTTTGACTCAACTCTTGTTCAGAGTTGTTGAGTTATATATTGTGATTAGGTTGTTGTATCCTGGAGGGGACAAGTCAAGAAGGACTACTGCTGGACCGGTGAAAAACATTTGTTGTAGTGGGCTTGAATCTCCTTAAAGAGAGCGAGATATCCGCGCCTCAGTCTGAAGAAATTTATTTTCTTCATTTTATTTTCAATTGTAATCTTGCAAAAGATGGAAGGGTAAAGTACTTTTCTACTTAAGTCTTCTCAATGTTTCTTATGTGTTAACTGAGATGAATCCTAATAAAGTTGATGACACCTCCATGGATGATGATGAACTTATTTCTCATCATGAGAAAGTGGAAAAGTACGATGGTGAAGAAGCAAGGGGCCAAGATGCACTTTTACAAAAAGAAGAGAGCAATATCACAATTATGCTACTCTTGAAACTCACGAAAATACTTATTTGAAGCCTAAGAAGAAAAAATTTAAGAAAAATAATAGTAGACCTCCCAAGAAAAATAATGGTAAAAAAACCAAGCACAAAATCAACAAGTTCAAGATAAGGGACCGTGCTTTGTTTGTGGTAAGAGTGGGCATATTGCTCGATTTTGCAGATTCTGGAAACGTGGTCCTAACCCTCAGGCAAACGTTACCGAAGAACCTTTTGTGGCGGTAACTACCGACATAAACATGGTTGAGAGTGTTGATGGATGGTGGGCTGATTCTGGTGCAAACCGTCATGTCTGTTATGACAGACTGATTTAAAAAATATACTCATTTTGAGGAGCCCAAAATCATCATGCTTGGTGATTCTCACACAACTCAAGTGCTTGGAATGGAGATGTCGAATTGTGTTTTACTTCTGGAAGGATATTAACTTTGAAAGATGTACTTTATACTCCTTCCATGAGAAAAAAATTTGATGTCTAATTTTCTTCTTAATAAAGCAGACTTTAAACAGATTATTGAATATGATCAATATGCAATTGTGAAGAAGAGTGTTTTTGTGGGGAAGAGGTATGCTTGTGATGGGATGTTTAAATTGAATGTTGAAATGAATAAAGTTTCTACTTCTGTTTATATGCTTTCTTCTACCAAGTTTTGGCATGCTCGTTTGTGTCATATTAATGATCGTTATGTTGGAATCATGAGTAGTTCAAGATTAATCCCAATGGTTAAAAAGTATTTTGAAAAGTGTGAGGCTTGTAGTAAAGCCAAAATCACTAAAAGGCTCATTTTCAAATTGAAAGAAAAACTGATTTGTTAGAATTAGTTCATACTGATATTTGTGAACTTGGTGAAATTTTAACTCGTGGAGGTAATAGATATTTTATCACTTTCATTGATGATTTTTCTAAGTTTACATATGTTTACTTGATGAAAAATAAAAGTGATGCTTTTGAAAATTTCAACACTTATCTCCATGAAGTTGAAAATCAGTTTAAAAGAAAAATAAAAAGAATTAGAAGTGATAGATGCCGTGAATATAAGTCAAATGAGTTTAATTCTTTTGTTAGATCATTGGAAATAATTCATGAAACTACTCTTCCTTATTCTCCTTCATGTAATGGTGTAGCGGAAAGGAAAAATAGAACTTTGGTTGAATTGACTAATGCCATGCTTATTGAGTCACATGCACCTTTAAATTTTTGGGGTGAAGCTATTTTGACTGCTTGTTATGTGTTGAATCGTGTGCCTCACAAAAAGTCTAAATTGACACCTTTCGAATTGTGAAAAGGTCACAAGCCAAGTTTGGGATATCTAAGAGTTTGGGGTTGTCTAGCCTTTGTGTGGCTAATGGATCCCCAAGATTACAAAGTTGGGTAAGAAAGTTACTACTTGTGCTTTTCTTGGTTATAATTCAAATAGTACAGCCTATAGATTTTTTAATCTTGAAGATAATGTTATAATTGAATCAGGGGTGATGCTATTTTTCATGAAAATAAATTTCCTTTTGATTCTAAAAATAGTGGGGGTCAAAGGACTGAACAAAATATTTTGTCACTACCTAGTTCTTCTACTTAAAAAATAAAGAAATTGATGATTTTGAGTTAAGAAGAAGTAAAAGAGCTAGAGTAGAAAAAGATTTTGGTCCTGATTTTTATGTGTTTAATGTTGGAGATGACCCTCTCACTTTGAAAGAAGCATTATCTTCACATGATTCTATTTTTTGGAAAAAGGCTATAAATGATGAAATGAAATCTCTAATTTCTAATAAAACTTGGAAGTTAGTTGATTTACCACCGGGTTGTAAAACAATTGGTTGCAATTGGGTCTTAAGAAAAAAAATTGAAACCGGATGGTTCTATTGATAAATATAAGGCTAGACTAGTTGCAAAAGGTTTTAAACAACTAGAAGGCCTAGAATTTTTTGATACTTTTTCTCCGGTAACAAGAATTACATCCATAAGACTTAATTGCTATGGCTGCAATTTTTGATTTGCAAATTCATCAAATGGATGTAAAAACTGTTTTTAAAAAAAATGGAGACCTAAATGAGGAAATTTATATGAAACAACCCGAGTCTTTTGTTGAAGCAGGCTAAGAAAGCAAAGTGTGTAAACTTACTAAATCCCTATATGGCTTGAAACATGCACCAAAGCAATGACATGAAGAGTTTGATTCCTGCATGATTGAAAATGGTTTTAAAACAAATGAGTGTGATAAGTGCATTTATCATAAGTCTTGGAATAATTCACATGTGATTATTTGCCTATATGTTGATGATTTATTGATCTTTGGCTCTAACATGAATGTTATTGATGAAGCTAAAAATATTCTTAGAAGCCATTTTGATATGAAAGATCTTGGTGAGGCAAATTTTATTCTTGGAATAAAAATAAAAAGAACGTGTGAGAGAATTTTCCTCGATGAATAAAGTCTTGCTAATGATGTGTATATTTTATTTTTCTTCTATTTTTTGAGTGTTTTTTTCTCTATTAGACTTCACCAATCTAATTTTTATGATTTTTTTTTTATCATTATTGTAAGTTTGTATTGTTATTTGGCTCAAATTAGTCATGCAACTTTATTGAAAGTGTGTTAACTACTAAACAAAGTGCAAAATTTTTCGATAATAGCTTCAACGGAATTGACTTACCGATGGTAGCTTCAAAGGAATTGATTTTAAATATTACAATGTGCCCCTCATTTGGTGTTTCTTGACGCACATTAAAAAATATTACTCACTTCACAGATTTGCATAAAATTTTAATTGTTTTAACAAATCTATAAAAATTCAGATGGAACACACGTGCAACGCACGTGTCGAGAGACTAGTTAGATAATAAGAGTGGGGGAGTTAATAGTTAAAGGGTAATTATGTACCCAAAGTTGGATGGTAAATGGTAAAAGTAAATATATCAAAAAATATAATGAGGAAAAATATAACTTTTTCTGAGAGTACTCGGACAAATGACCCTTTTCCGTATACTATCATTCTTTTGGCATGTATTTCTGTGTGAATAATATTTTAGAAGTGTTCACAATTTGAGATTTTTCATGCAAACCAGTCTCAAATAAAACATCAGTACTACTTAGCAAACATGAAGCTTGGTATACATGAGCTGCAGGGCTGGTTTGCTGCTAAGAGAGCCTATTTCTGTAATAGTATCTTGCTAACTGCATATACTATATAGTTCCTCCCTATCTACTGAGTCATAAGCTATAAAAAAGATTTCCATCTTTCAACTAAAAAAAACAATTACCTTCTACATTAAACACTCTATACAATAAAACCAGATAAGCACCCCGACAATACAATAATACTACTCCCAGTATGTAATAACTTTATCATAGACCTTCTCATCAAAATAACTTACTTCACAACCACTTGGTGTCATAGATTATTCATTTTCATACAAAGACACCTTACATATATATCAGGGATTACAAAGCTCGCTTTACATGAGTAGGTGGACGTGCATCCATTGATGATAACCTATGAGATATGAAGTGCATTGTTGGCCTTGATTTTGGAGCTTCAAGCAAACAAGAGCTTGCTAGCTTTATGATAAAAACCAAAACATCTTTTACTTCTTCTTCAGGATATGGAAGACGTTCATCTAGCAAATCACTAAGCTGCACATGATCTATAGTTGATGAATTTGCTAGCACAGTAATATATTCTCCGAGATGCTTTCCTTTGATTATCTCCAATGCTAATACTCCAAAGCTATAGACATCACACATTTCTGTAACCTTCATTGTATAAGCAAGCACTGAAACAACACAGTTTCCAAAAGAGTAAAACAAATTAAATGTGCAAATGAGATTAAAACAGTACAGAGTGTTTGCTATTGTTCATGAGTTTGAGAAAAGGATAAAAAAAAGTAAGTTGGACCTTACCAGGTGCAACATTGCCATATGTGCCTGCAAGCGCAGTGCAATTGGATGAGTCTGGCTTGAGAAGCTTAGCTATGCCAAAGTCTGCAACACGAGCTTCATACTCAGAATCAAGCAAAACATTACTGCTTGATATGTCTCGATGAACAATCGGTGGTAAACAATCCTGGTGCATGTAAGATAAAGCAAAAGCAACACCCTTGACGATATTCACCCTTTTAAACCATATTAGAAAATGGAAGATAGAAACTTGAGAAGGAAGTTTTCTCTGTATTTTTCATCTGTACATTACTCCTATTTATACATCTCTATGTAGATAATGAATAAAAATAAAAGAAAAGTAGTATTAACACTTGTCCTATTATTACTAGTCTATGAATAGCAATTTGTACTAGGTATATTCTTTTGTGTGCTGTTCATGAGCATTGCTACAGCTGGAAATAGGGACAGCTGGACGGTAAAGATTGTGCCCAGTACATCTTTGATCAATGGTCATCGGTGTTCCATGTGTTTGTGCAAGATGGTTATCAAACAATTGATTTTGGGACAATATCTTCGACTTCTCCGAAGCTTCTCTTTTCTCTGGAATTTCTTTCTTCTTTTTCATTCTTTCTTCCAAATTTCTGTGTTGATTAGCTTGTACTCCAATAAACCAATCCAATTTCTTGGACTCAGCTTCATTGCTCAAAATACTAGACAAACTCCCCCTCTCCACATACTCATAAACCAAGAGCGAGTGTTGTGCTTTTGAACAATAGCCATAGAGGTTCACAATGTTCCGGTGCTTAATCCCAGTCAATGCCCTTACTTCATTGATGAAGCTTTTGGGATGTGTATTCTGAAATGAAGAATGAAGTCTCTTCACAGCTATATTCCCTAATGATGGAAGGTTTACCTTGTAAACACTTCCATGTCCTCCTTTCCCAATGCAAAAATTTGCATCAAACTCCTCTGTGGCATTTAAGATATCCCTGTACAATGCCTTTCCATCTAACATGGATATCGAAAGCCAACCATCACCATCCCTTCTTTCAACGTCTTTAACTCTCCTTCTTTTATTACACATAAAGAGAACACCAATGAAAACACAGAGCAGTACTAGTGCTCCCATAACAGGAAGTACAGTGATGAGGATGAGTTTACGTTCTTCACCACAGAAAATGGTCTTTCGCAGGGATGGAGTCCTGTTACATTGCCACAAAGACCTTTGTTACCTTTTAATGAAGCATTTATAAAAGCTTTATTATTGGGGATTGGACCTTCCAACTCATTGTATGACAATACGACATCCTGCAAACCAGTCAAACTTTCAAGTTCTTTAGGAATGCGCCCAGATAGGCTATTGTGGGAAAGGTTTAAGCTTACCAACACCTTCAAGTTGGCTAACTGAGGCGGAATATCTCCAACTAGAAGATTATCGCTCAAATCAAGTACATTAAGCTGAGTTGTCCTTCCCATCTCCATTGGAATATTTTGGCTAAATTTGTTGTTGCTCAGGTTTAACTGAAACAAGTGAATGAAATCTCCTATAAACGTTGGGATTGACCCATTCAATCTATTGTTTGACAGATCTAGGGACTCTAACTTTTTGAGTGACCCTAATTCCCCAGGTATACTGCCAAAAATATTGTTGTTTTGCACAAAAAGCTTAACCAGCGAGGTTAATTTGCCAAATTCCTTTGGAATCTGCCCAGTAAAATGATTCGATGAAAGATCAAGTCCTAGAAGCCCTTTGGCGTTTCCAATTTCTGGTGGTATACTGCCACTAATGTTATTTCTGGCTACCCGCATATCAATCAAACTTTTACATTTCCCCCAGTTGCTGTTGAGTTCACCATGAAAATCATTGTCGCTCAAATCAATGAACAGAAGCTCTGGATAGATACCAAAAGTTTCAGATAAATCCCCAGTAAAGCTATTGTTATCGAAGCGAACCCTTTTGAAACTCGAGCACTTGCTCAAGCTTCTTGGGATTGGCCCTGTAAGCTTGTTACCATTCACCGTGAAGATCTCAAGTTTCCCACCTTGGCAAAGCCGCTCTGGTAAATGGCCTGAAAAGTGATTGTAACTCATTGATAAGACAACCAAGTTATCCAAATATGCAAATTCTTTTGGAATAGAACCCGAAAGTTCGTTCGCAGCGAGATTTAGTGTCTGCAAGTTTCTCAAATTGCCAAAGGAAACAGGAACAGAACCAGTAAGCTGATTAAAGGATAAATCCAATCTAGTGAGGTTTTTCACATTTCCCAACTCACTTGGAATGGGACCAGAAAATTGGTTGTAATAAAGTTGTAGAATTTTGAGCTCAATTAAGTCACCAAGAGTTATTGGAATTGGACCAGAAAGTTGGTTTGAATAAAGGTACAAAAGTTTGAGCTCAGTTAAGTCACCTAGAGTTACTGGAATTGGACCAGAAAGATTATTACTCCATAAGGATAAATACTCAAGCGACTTCATTTTTCCTATTTCTGCAGGAATGGGACCAGAAAGTTGGTTTGAATAAAGGTACAAAAGTTTGAGCTCAGTTAAGTCACCTAGAGTTACTGGAATTGGACCAGAAAGATTATTACTCCATAAGGATAAACACTCAAGTGACTTCATTTTTCCTATTTCTGCAGGTATGGGACCAGAAAGTTGGTTTGAATAAAGGTACAAAAGTTTGAGCTCAGTTAAGTCACCTAGAGTTACTGGAATTGGACCAGAAAGATTATTACTCCATAAGGATAAATACTTGAGTGACTTCATCTTTCCTATTTCTGCAGGAATGGGACCAGAAAGTTGGTTAGAATAAAGGTACAAAATATTGAGCTCAGTTAAGTCACCCAGAGTACTTGGAATTGAACCAGAAAGTTTATTATCCCATAAGGATAAATACTTGAGTGACTTCATCTTTCCTATTCCTGTAGGAATGGGACCAGAAAGTTGGTTAGAATAAAGGTACAAAATATTGAGCTTAGTTAAGTCACCCAGAGTAATTGGAATTGAACCACTAAGCTGATTATCACATAGTTGCAGATCGTTGAGTTTTTTCAAATTCCCCAACTCTCTAGGAATGAGACCTAAATGTTGGTTAGAATAAAGGTACACAATTTTAAGCTTAGTTAAGTCACCTAGAGTTATTGGAATTGAACCAGTAATCTGGTTGATCGACAAGTCAAGATAGACAAGATTAGTGAGGTTTCCTATTGCAGGGGGTATGATACCAGAGAGCTGGTTCATGCTAAGATCAACATATTCAAGAAACAAGAGAGATGAAAATGGAAAATCATGGAGTGTACCAACAACACCAGCATTTGTAATATTGATCTTGTTTACCCGACCATTAAAACATATAACTCCATACCAACCCCTGCATGCATCAGTACTTAGTGTCCATGAAGCCAATAAGGAATTATTTTGGCTTAGGACAGTAGCTTTCCATTTGAGGAGAGCAGTTGCTTCCTCAATGGAAGCAAAAGTAACTGTGAAGAGAGTGTAAAACTGAAGGAAATAAAATATTTTGGGAACCATCTTGGAAGCTAAAAAATTTCAGTTGTTTGTTTTGGTTATCGATGAACTTGTGCAGGGTAGAGTTTTATACTGTGTAGAGAATCATTGAAATACAGGAAGACTTAGAGAGACTTGGAAGTCAATGTATCAACATTGCAAGACTATATTATTCTAGTTTTGCTTAAAGTTGTGGAAATATATTGGGAGATATTCTGCAAAATTTATTCAAAAGTCATTTCTTAATTGACAAGCTACTGTACATGCAATAGGAAGAAGAAATAACACGACTTGTCTTTCAAATAGGCTGGTTTTTAATTTTACTATTTAGCGATCGAACTTATGCTTAGTAGGCATAAGTTATTAAGATCCAACTCGGATTTGGCTCTGCTCTAGTACTTGTCAATGCATATTTAGATGATCTACACATGGACTTATAATCATGGATGGTTGAGATTGTTTTTCAAATTATTTTCTATTTTTTATTATATTATTTTATTAAAGTAAATTTGAGTCAATTTGCAAGTTACTTTATTGGTGGGAAAGAAGAACCTGCCCCTCCTTTTTACTTTATCCATCAAAATCAACCATTACTTGTTTTCCACCAAAAATACCAAAAACAGACATTGAAAGCTATGTTTTTGACAAGCAAAAATCAGTCATGTTTGCTTTTTCTCTTTTACATTTAAATATAATTTAGTTACTAGGATACTCTTTATTAGAACTAATGTTGGTTAATTTTAACAACCATTACTCTTTTTAATTCATGCATCTTTAAAAGGAAGTTTGAGGCTGATAACTCAACCTCTTCCTGGTTGTTATATTTTTGCACTATTTAAGCATCCTCATTTGTAATATCATCATAGAGTGTATTACAAACTTTGTGGTGATCACAAAATACCTAGTTCTCTCTAGCTCGTATTTTCTTCATGTTTGTTAGTTAGTAGAGTTTTGTTACTGCATTAGGATTGGTAAGGTAAGACCTAGCCCCCATTGCTTGTACTTATCCCTATTGAGATTTTTTATTATTAATAAAAGGCCGTTGGACACTTTGTCTAGTGGTAAATTTGAAAAAATAAAAAGGATATGGTTACAAATTGATCAAATGGAAAACGCAGGATTAACTTATCTCATCCCTTGTACCAAACCACTTTGAGTTAACCATAACATTTTTCATTTTTTCAATCTGTAACATTATTTAATTTTTTACATGTGAGAAATTTAACCAACTTTAGTTCTTTGGTTGATTTGGGTTGTACTTTTGTTCTTGATTTGTAACCTATTTGCTTTCATAGAAGTTATGCAGTAGGTAATCAAAGTATTGAAGTTGTGTAAGGTATTAGATGTAGTCCCTTTGGTTATAAAGTTATAAGCTAAAAACTGTTCGTGTTTTAGTGAAGTTTGGAGGTAGATCGTGTTTTTTTACTCCCTTAGCAAAGAGATTTTCCTAGAAGAGGTAGATCATTAAGTCATTTTGTGGACCAGCCAAGAAGAAGACCTGGGTTCTCCTTTTCTTCCATTAGAATTAGAAAAACAATGTTAAATGAGTTTGTTAGGCTTGTTATTTTGACAAATTGTATTGGAGTTTGTTATTTATAGTACGTCCATGGATGTAAAAACTGGCGCAGTCTTCCAGCAATGGACAAATAGTAATCCCATTAGTCATTTCACTGAAGCACAACTGTATATTCAGTTGGGGAAAGTCTTGAACAGAACGGATCTTTTTCTGGCTTCTATGCATACAAATAAAATCTTTAAAATAGTAAGAAGAACTATGTGTAACATAGTAGTCGTAGTATTTCCCATATGTTGTAGGTTTGTCCTATTGTTTTGTTGCAGTTCTGTTCTATTGCTACCTGATGTTGCTGTTACCATTTTTTGTTATTATCTGTTGTTTCTTGTACTTCCTTTACTTCTTTCTCATGACTGCTTTAGAATGTTTTTCCTTGAGCCGAGGTTATTAACAACAGTGACTTCACCGTTTTGTAACTTGAATTAAAGCAATTATTCCTTCCCATAATGCCAAAATTCCCCTGTTCCTGGCTCCAGAGGATTACAACTTAGCAGAACTTTGATTCTAAACTTCTTTAAATTTTCTTCGATCAATCATGGCCAAAAGGAAATTGTTAAGAGTCGAAAACTAAAAGACTAGTAAATCACTAAAACTAGTGCTCCTGCATATGTTCTAGGCCAATCGAAAGCAAAAAAAATAAAAATGCAGCAACTTGAAATCCTGGTTTTTACCCAAGTCCAAAGAAGCAGAAGATTAAATAATACCTCTTACAATATGCATATTAATAAAGTAAACCAAATGAGGACCCTAACAATACTAGGCCCAGCAATTGAAATACATACTTCACAACCAATCAGCAACAAAGGTTATTCATTTCCATACATATCAGGGATTATATTGCTCGCCTTACATGGGGGTTTCTCTGATGAATAGGTGGACGTGCATCCATTGATGATAACTTATGAGAGATGAAGTGCATTGTTGGCCTTGATTTTGGAGTTTCAAGCAAACAAGAGCATGCTAGCTTGATGATAAAAACCAAAGCCTCTTTTACTCTATCTTCAGGATATGGAAGGCGTTCATCCAGAAAATCGCTAAGCTGCTCAGGATCTATAGTCGATGAATCTGCTAGCACGGTAATGTATTCCCCAAGATGTTATCTCCAATGATAGTACTCCAAAGCTAAAGACATCACACATTTGTGTAACCTTCATAGTATATGCAAGCTCTGAACAATACAGTTTCCAGAACAATATTATCAATTTAAATTTGTAAATAAGATAAAAACAATAGTGTTTGGCTTTCATGAAATATTTAAAACTTACCAGGTGCAACATAGCCATATGTGCCAGCAAGTGCAGTGCAATTCGATGAATCTGGCTTGAGTAGCTTCGCTATGCCAAAGTCTGCAACACGAGCTTCATACTCAGAATCAAGCAAAACATTACTGCTACTTATGTCTCGATGGACAATCGGGGGTGAACAGTCCTGGTGCATGTAAGATAAAGCAAAAGCAACACCCTTGATGATATTCACTCTTTTAAACCAATCCAATTTCTTGGACTCAACCTTGTTGCTCAAAATGCTAGACAAACTCCCCCTCTCCACATACTCATAAACCAAGAGCAAGTGTTGTGCTTTCGAACAATAGCCGTAGAGGTTCACAATGTTCTGGTGCTTAAGGGGTCAATGTCCTTACTTCATTGATGAAGCTTTTGGGATGAGTATTCTGAAATGAAGAATGAAGTCTCTTCACAGCTATATTCCCTAATGATGGAAGGTTTACCTTGTAAACACTTCCGTGTCCTCCTTGCCCGATGCAAAATTTTGCATCAAACTCTTCTGTGGCATTTAAGATGTCCCTGTACAATGCCTTCCCATCTAACATGGATATCGAAAGCCAACCATCACCATCCCTTCTTTCAACATCTCCAGCTCTTCTTTTATCACACATAAAGAGAACACCAATGAAAACACAGAGTAGAACAAGTGCTCCCATAACAGGAAGTACAATGATGAGGATGAGTTTACGTCGCTTCGCCATTGAGTTCTTCTTCACCACAGAAGACGGCATTCCGCAGGGATGGATTCCTACTACATTGCCGCAAAGACCTTTATTACCCTCCAATGAGGCATTGATAAAAGCTTTATTATTAGGGATTGGACCTTCCAACAGATTGTATGACAATACGACATCCTGCAAACCAGTTGAACTTTCAAATTCTTGAGGAATGCGCCCAGATTGGCCATTGTGTGAAAGATTTAAGTTTACCAACACCTTCAAATTGGCTAACTGAGGGGGGATTTCTCCAACAAGATGATTACGGCTCAAATCCAGTACATTAAGTTGAGTTATCTTCCCAATCTCTATTGGAATTTTTTGGCCAAATTTGTTGTTGCTCAGGTTCAAGTGAAACAGGTGCTGGTAATCTCCTATAAACGGTGGGATCGAACCATTCAATCTATTGTCTGATAGATCAAGGTAATCTAACTTTGTCAATAACCCAAGTTCCATAGGAATATTGCCAGAAATTTGGTTGTTTCGCAAAAGAAGATTAACCAGAGAGGTTAATTTTCCTAATTCCCTAGGTATCTGTCCAACCAAATGATTGGATGAAAGATTAAGTCCTTGAAGCCCTTTGAGGTTTCCAATCTCCGGTGGTATGCTACCACTAATGTTATTTCTGGCTACCCGCAAATCAGTCAAACTCTTGCATTTCCCCCAGTTGCTGCTGAGTTCACCATAAAAATCATTTTCGCTCAAATTAATGAAATAAAGGTGTGGATGGATGCCAAAAGCATCAGATAAATTCCCAGTAAAACTGTTGTTATCCAACCGAACTCTTTTGAAACTCGAGCACTTGCTAAAACTTTTTGGTATTCACCGTGAAGTTCTCAAGTTTCCCACCTTGGCAAAGATGCTCAGGCAAATGGCCTGAAAGCTGATTTTCACTTATTATCAGCTCTACCAAGTTATCCAAAAATGCAAGTTCTTTCGGAATAGAACCAGAAAGTTTGGTGGTGTGGAGATACAAAAATTGCAAGTTTCTCAAATTGCCAAATGAACCAGGAATAGGACCGGTAAGTTGATTGTTGGATAATTGCAGATCATTCAATTTTTTCAGATTCCCCAACTCACTAGGAATGGGACCAGAAAGTTGGTTGGAATAAAGATGCAAGAGTTTGAGCTCAGCTAAGTGACCTAGAGTAATTGGTATTGAGCCATTAAGCTTATTATTGGATATATCCAGATCGTTAAGGTTTTTCAAATTCCCCAATTCTCTAGGAATGGGACCAGAAAGTTGGTTAGAATGAAGGTATAGAGTTTCAAGCTCAGTTAAGTCACCTAAAGTAATTGGAATTGAACCACTAAGCTTGTTATCGGATAAAGCCAAATCATTGAGGTTTTTCAAATTCCCCAATTCTCTAGGAATGAGACCAGAAAGTTGGTTAGAATGAAGGTACAGAGTTTCAAGCTCAGTAAAGTGACCTAGAGTATTTGGTATTGAACCATTAAGCTTATTATCGGATACATCCAGATCATTGAGGTTTTTCAAATTCCCCAATTCTCTAGGAATGAGACCAGAAAGTTGGTTAGACTGAAGGTACAGAGTTTCAAGCTCAATTAAGTCACCTAAAGTAATTGGAATTGAACCACTAAGCTTGTTATCGGATAAAGCCAAATCATTGAGGTTTTTCAAATTCCCCAATTCTCTAGGAATGAGACCAGAAAGTTGGTTAGAATGAAGGTACAGAGTTTCAAGCTCAGTAAAGTGACCTAGAGTATTTGGTATTGAACCATTAAGCTTATTATCGGATACATCCAGATCATTGAGGTTTTTCAAATTCCCCAATTCTCTAGGAATGAGACCAGAAAGTTGGTTAGACTGAAGGTACAGAGTTTCAAGCTCAATTAAGTCACCTAAAGTAATTGGAATTGAACCACTAAGCTTGTTATCGGATAAAGCCAAATCATTGAGGTTTTTCAAATTCCCCAATTCTCTAGGAATGAGACCAGAAAGTTGGTTAGAATGAAGGTACAGAGTTTCAAGCTCAGT
>JAJOOI010014138.1:0-37443 GCA_029582585.1 Solanum bukasovii
TAACTCATCCTGAGCTAGAATTTATGGCTGTTCAAAGTTGGCCAAAAATTCACATTTTCCATACTTAGCCAAAATTTCCAAAACTTTAAAATTCTTTCCAAAAATGAAAATTTCCAATTCTAAGCCTCTTCAATTATTTCGTATTGCCAGATGTTACAATCCACCACTAATGTCCGAATAAAGTGATATTGATATTCATCGGTGTAGTTGTTCATCATACAAAACTTTTTCAAAAAATCCTCTGCATATTTCTTTTGAGAAATAAAAATTCCATCTTTATCTTGGATCACCTCAAGCCTCAAGAAATATTTCAGTAAGCCCAAGTCAGACATCTCAAAGTTTCTCATCATACTGGACTTGAAATCATTAACTAGACTTTGAGGAACCAATATAAATCATGTCATCAACATAGAGACACATCAACAAAAATCTGTCAGTACCTTGTTTCTTCAAGTACAAAGTGGGCTCGTTGTCAATTCTTCTAAATCCTCTACCTTGAAAGAATGAGTCAATTTTGCTATACCATGCACGTGGAGCTTGCTTTAGCCCGTAAAGAACTTTTCTTAACTTGTAAACTTTATTCTCGTTGCCAATAATCATAAAGCCTTGAGGTTGTGAAACATAAACCTTCTCTTCTAAATCGTCATTCAAGAAAGCAAACTTCGTATCAAATTGATACACGGGCAAGTGCAATTGCGCAGCCAAAGCCAAAACAACTCTCACTGTTTCAAATCGAGCAACAGGAGAAAAAGTTTTGTCAAAATCTACACCTTGTTGTTGTAAATATCCTTTAGTCACGAGTCGAGCTTTGTGCTTTTGAATGCTCTCATCAGCATTGTACTTTGTTCAAAACACTCATTTGAGCCCTATTACATTCTTTCCTTCAGGTGCATCAACTAAATCTCATGTAGAGTTTCTTTCAATTGCTTGCATCTCTTCAATCATAGCATTTTTCCATTCAGATTGTTCTACTGCTTCTTCATAACAAACAGGATCTGAAACAAGCAAAGAAAATTGACAAGAAGTATTATGTTTCTTTTCCCTTGTTGATCTTCTTAGTGGAATTGACTCAACTGAAGACTCATCAGGTGCAACAGTTGTTGATGGTGCAATTGATGAGCTAACAGATGAACTTACAGGAGAAGAATTGGGTGAATTTCCAAAATCTACTACGGGTTCTTCATCAGTATATAGCAATTGGATATTGGATATCATGTTCCCAGTATCAAAGTTCCAACTTACATCCTCATTAAACACAACATTTCTACTTATGATCACTTTTCCACTTATCGGATTATATAAACAATATGCTTTGGATTGAAGACTATAACCAACAAAAATGCATTATATAGATTTTTCATCAAGCTTAGAGTGAAAATTAACCAAAGCATATGCTATACAACCAAAGATTCTTAAGTGGCTTACCTGAGGCTTCTTACCATTCCAAGCTTCAAGAGGCGTTGTGTTCCAAACAACCTTTGTTGGTGAGATATTCAAAAGATATACATCAGTTGCAACAACTTCTCCCCAAAAATAATCTAGCAGACCCTTTGCTTTCAGTGAACTTCAAGTCATTTCCACCACCGTCATATTATTCCGCTCGGCCACACCATTTTGTTCTTGTGTATATGGCGATGTAAGTTCCCTGCAAATTCCATTCTCATCACAGAACAAATTAAAATCATTAGACAAGAATTCACCACCTTTATCAGTACGGAGTGATTTTATCTTGTTGCCACTTTGATTCTCTACAAATGCCTTAAATTTCTTGAAATTCTCAAAGGTTTCAGATTTGAATTTTAAGAAATAAACCCAACTAAAGCGGTTGTAATCATCAGTAAACATAAAAAAATATCGACTTCCATCAAGGGATTCAATTTTCATTGGCCCGCACAAATCAGCATGCACAAGTTCAAGACCAGTTATTGCCCTCCATGATTTTCCCACTGGAAATGATTTCCTAGTTTGCTTCCCATAGATACATCTTTCACACAGGTCAAGTTCATTGATTTTTGGCAAGCCAATAACCATGTCTTTTTTAACCAAAAGTTTCAACCCATTAACATTCAAATGTCCATAACGTAAGTGCCACAAATTAGTCTCATTTTTTCCTTTAACAACTAAGGCGGTATTACCAACATTTGAAATATCAAGAGGAAACATTTTGTTTTGAGTCATAAGCACACAAGCTATCGTGCATTCAGATTTTTTGTCCTTAATGTCACATGCACTATCATAAAAAACAATTGAGTAGCCACTGGTCATCAATTGGCCAACACTTAACAGATTATGAGCCAAAGTAGGGACATATTGCACATCATATAAAAACTTCACATTACCTTGGACAGTTTTATCTCAACTTTACCTTTCCCTTCAACGTGCACTTGTTTGTCATCTCCTAGTCGCACCTCACTTTTCTAGGACTCATCAAGATATATGAATAGAGACTTCGAACTTTACATGTGATTTGAGCATCCGCTATCAATGAACCACACAACATTCACACTTTCAATTATTTGGGAACTATCCATAAACAACTTACTTTCTTCTTCCACATTTTGAGTGAAATTGGCTTCCTTCTGCTCATCTTTTTGCTTCGTCCAATAGTCAACTTCTTTGTGACCAAATTTCTTGCAGTATCGACATTGAATATTGCTCTTGTACTGACGAAATTTATCAACTTGGTTTCTACCTCTGCTGCTACCACCACAGCCTCGACCACGAAAATTGCCTCTACCATGTCCACGTCTTGCTGAGTTTTCTGCTTTACCCTTGTAGCCAAACTCCTCCTTAACCTAGAATGCCATCTCTTGAACTTTCTCACGGGACCTATTTAGCCTATCTTCATCAGCTAGCAAGGAACTCATTAATTCATCAAAAGAATAGGTAGATAGGTCCTTAGATTCCTCAATTGCAGTAACAACATGCTCAATTTAGTGGTTAAACTTCTCAACACTTTAGACACAACAATCTGATTATTAATTTTCTCACCATAGGACCTCATGTTATTAACAATAGCAGATATTCTAGACAAATATCCTTGCACAGATTCATTTTCATTCATGAATAATGTTTCAAAATCACTTCGGAGAGTTTGTAATTTAACAGTAATTACCTTATCATCTCCAAAGTACTCTTGCTTCAGGATCTCCCATGCTTGTTTGAAAGTCTCAACTGCTGATATGCGAGAAAAAATTTCATCATCAATAGCCTGCTCGGTCGTGAATAGAGCTTTTGAGTCTCTCTTCCGATGTTCTCTTAACTGGTTTGCATTCCCTTCTGAAATTTCAGTCTCAACTATATCCCATAGTTTTTTATATTTGAAAAGAGTCTTTATTTTTAGGCTCCAGAACTGATAATTTTCCCCTCTGAAAATTGGAATTAGGGGCTGTGACGAAGATGCTGTCCCATTTCCTACCATGGAAATTGTCTGATTTCTCTAGGGAAAAAATCTTACAATATTTCACTATTTTTCTCTCTTACTATACCAATCCCTGCTTAAGAAAATGATGGATCTTAACCTGGATTAAAGCTCTGTTACCAAGAATGTTGGCAAAAGATATGAACGACTACTCGAATAAGATTTAACAAGAGAAACTTAATCTTTTTCTATTACTTCAGAAGACAATGCTACAAGTCTTTAAGTAGAACTTAGAAAGAAACAAACTTAGAGAAAAAATAGGGCACTAGTTTAGCACTAACCCATGACTTGCTAACTAACTAACATCAACTCATAAGGACTCCTAGAGCTAGTTAACTGAAAACATAAAAGACTCCTAACAGTACTGTCAATAACAACATTAAACTTTTGAATCAGCCAACTAATATCACGGTGGGGTTTCGACTCAATAATTAAAGATTAATCACAACTAAATCAATTGATACATGGATAGAGTTTGATCTAGTCTAAGTTCGAAATTCTATAGAACTATCAAACATATATCCCTTTGATTTTCTCAAATTCCAAGACCCTTAACAATAAAACACCAAAAATTACTTGAGTAGATCGACTATCCTTATAAATGGAAAATTAATCGGATTGTCCTATCTATAGCTCAAATCCTTTTACTAATTTCACCAAGTCCTCACCATTGGAGTCTTACCCAACTCCATGCTCTTTTCTCAAGATAAAATGGTGTTAAAGAGCTCAATCAATGTTTGCAATCAATGTTCAAGCTAACAGTAGATCCATGCATAACAATTAATTTTATAACTGATTAATCAATACCGAGGATTATGGGCGGCTACAATCTCCTTAACGAAAAAAGGGTCTCTGTAATGACGGGGCACTTCTTTTTTCAATTTGCACATATTTGCTTGGAGGGTAGTGATAGACCCTTCCATGACGTGTACGCACCTAAACAAGTCATTGACCTTCTTGTTTAGCACTTTCAAAGCCGTACTTGCATCCTGACACATCATGATATGTAGAACCTTTGCCAATATGATATGTTGTTTCTAATTGGAGTATGTTGTTGGGGGGAATCGTTCGATTGATAACAATAAAAAAACATCATATATATATATATATAAAAAGAACCTTCAACCCAGTGACGTGGAGTCACCAGAAGCAAGGGTTCTCTTTTTTTTTATTTATTTCCCAAAACTGCCCTTCCCTTCTGCAGTAGGAACGCTGCTTCAACCTTCAACATTTGTTTCTCCCATTCATTGTTTTACCACTCTTGCCGCTCTTCATAAACATTGAGCCTGTTTACAACACTGTTTACAACAGCCAACCCACATATCATGATTCTTATTTAACCCTTCTTAAAAGTCACAACCATACGGAAAAGTCACAATCTTTAGAAAAGTCAGAACTCTTCATAAAAGTCACAACTTTTCACAAAAATCACAACTCTTCAATTTTCATTCACACATTTTAAAACCAAACACTTAATTCCAAGGCACCAAAAGAAGAAACAATAAAATAAGAAAATTGATTTCAATTGCAATGCGACATTACTACTCTTGCACCTCTCAGTCTACAACTCATAACGCTATTGGAATGGTTGAATTCATTACATTTGGTTCTTTAGTAAACAAAACTTCTATTTCTGTCACTATTATTTGTAGGGTTTTTTCCGCTATAGGAGAGTCAAATTCAAATACATTATTTAAGCTTCTTATGAAGTGTGTTTCATTCCTCCAAGTTTTCTTCCTCATATTTCATGAAGCTTAATCTTTTACTGTAAGTCATAGTGATTCATGTAACTATTGCAATTTCTTTTTGCTATTTTGGTGACTTTTTTAAACTCTATTAAAATATCCAACAAAGATGATTGAAAATTGATCTTCTCTTTTGTCCCTTTCTACAGGTTCCATCATATACTTTTTGGAAAAATTATTTGTACGTTGTTCTATATTTGATAGCACACAACAACAAATACGTGATAACTAATACAGAACCAATGGTGAAGTTTGTTAAAAGAACCAAATATATTGCTCTCATGCTTGCCACAATTGGTATATTAGTTTGATTGTTTTATCCTAAGTACAAACATTTTGTATGTCATTGCACTCTTCCTAGAATATAAGGATAGAGACATTTAGTGCACTTCTTTTATCACAAGTTGTCTAATTTGCCATATTTCTTCCTCTTTTCTTTTTGGTCATAATAAGAGATCAAGTTTTCTTGAAACTAACATATGCCCAAAATACACTATAAAAAATATTTTTTATTGGTAATAAATATGCACATTAACGAAGAGTGTTAGAGCCTTTACCAACATTAATTAATTATGATTAAATTCAATGTCGCTATAGACTTTAGGGACATTTATTGAGAGTACTAATTTCCCCTGAAAATACATATTTAGCAGCAATTAAGCTATTAATTTCTATTAAAGATTATTTTTGTTGTAGTAATAACTCTTTATTTTGGTTTCTTTTAATTAAATTTGTGAAGTGTAAACTTCGATACAACCCGACAGACTATCTTTTTGAAGAAATATGTTAAGAAGCATGCCTTTTTCTTCTTGATTGTTAGGAAAGTAAGGTCGTCTTTATTATTATTTGTGGATATTTGTGAGTTCCAGTGCTCACAAAATTATGGTGTGACATTTTAATATGTTATGTATCAAAATTTTGGTCTAGAATATCCAGTTCTGAACAGTTCCATTCATATGTCACATACTGCTTGGTTGATCATTGCATGAATTCTTTGTAATTGCACACTATAATCTTAACAATAACTATGGTTCAATTTCAAATAAGTTAGGGCCGGTGATATGAAACCTAAGCAATAGTAATGACTATTCTGAGACAATGAGGAAAAACATTTATGATACTAACAATTTTAGGGTCACTTTTAACATATACATGATATGATATACTATAGTAAAAAAGAGATTGATGGAGGTTTATAAGAAAGGAGCCGAATGTCCTTCATTTGAATTTAGTTAATTACGTTCTTGTATGGATGTGATATTCCACTTTACTTCGGAGTGTTGTTGTTCAAGGCTTTTTGGTCTCTTCTTTAATGTCTGATGTTGTTCTTTATAACTTTTTGGAATTTAGAAAATTTCGTTACTTCTGACCAACTATATCAGTGGAGATTTTCTTATACTTAAAATCTCTCTATGACTCATAGTTTTTGTATAACAAAAACGAAAATTAAAAAATATAGCAGTTTAAGATTTTGGAGGAACGTGTTACCTTAAGATAAAATATTCTTGACAATACAGTGTGTGTATCGAAAATACAAATATTACCGGATAATCACATATAAGCTTAATAAAATAGTTCAATCACGTGCCAAGTACGAATAATTTACCTAGTTACCTACTAATTGAGAGAAAATCGTGAAATTGATATAGCCTGCCAATTTCAAAACACTCGATTTATAACTATAGTTAGTAGCTTAATTCCTCAATTACATACACCTCAATTTGGATTCTCAGAGTCGTGTCCTTGTGCTTGTGGCTCATGTAATGGAACAACAGGTAACAGAGATGGATTATAGGAATACCATTTGGAGCAGAAAACATAATTAATGAAGTTAACGAGGCTAAGAGCAGCCAGTAGCCAATAAAAAAGATCTAGCCTATTCTTGTTGAGGTCATTATCATTTAACCATCCACCTCCACCTGAAGAAGATGTAGAGGTTATTCTGTTAACTAATGAAACTAATATTGAGCTCAAATAAAATCCAAATGAATAGGAACAATACGTCATGGCGGTTAAGAAAGACTGCATCCCTTCTAGTGATTGTTTATAGAAGAACTCTATAAGTCCCACTGCAGTAAACATCTCTGATAGCCCATAAATAATGAATTGTGGAACTATCCAGAAAATAGACAGTATCCTGTTCTGGTTCAGTGAGTAGTCTCTTCTCTTGTTTTCGACTAGAGCAGCACAAACCATGGAGAATGTTGCAATAAAAAGGCCAATGCCAACTCTTTGTAAAGGTGTGATCCCTGAATCATTGCCCATGAACTTTCGGATCATGGGGACCAATGCTATTTCATAGAGAGGGACCAAAATTATTAGCATGAAGTAAGGTATGGACTGAAGGGAAGCTGGAGGGATGGTAAAGTTGTCGGTTAGGCGTGTGTTCATCACAGTTCCCTGTTGTACTGAGAAGGTTTGGAGTTGAGCTAAGATTGTGTTGAAGATTATGGTGCAAGCAAAGATGGGAACAACTGAGATTAGTATTTTTACTTGCTCCACTTGGGACACTGTGCATAATCTCCAGGGGCTTTCACTTGTACTTCTTCCGTTTTCTATTTTGATGCATGCCTTGTCTAAGAACCTACATTGCATTTTCACATAGAAAATGTAGAAATTTAGAGAAACTCAAGTTTAGAAGAAAGGAAGTGTGTGTTATGTACCTAGTTAGCTTATTACTATATAAAAAAAAACATACTCTCTCCGTTTCTTTTTATATGTTATCCATTTCTATAAATAGTTAATTCATAATAATTGTCATTTTATGAAATCAATGCATAAATTATCATATTCTTCCTATTATACTCTTGACAGAGTAGTTAATTAATCTAGAAAATATAATACTTTGACCAACCTATGAAAACTAATACTCCCTCTGTTTAAAAAAGAATGACCTAGTTTGACTTGGAACGGAGTTTAAGCAAAGAAATAAGACTTTTTAATCTTGTGGTTCTAAATTAAAGTTATGTCAAATGTACCAAAATGTTCTTTAATCTTGTGGTTTTAAACATGTCACGTGAAAAGTTGAAATTAAAGTATTACCAAAAAAGGAAAGGGGTCATTCTTTTTTAAACAGACTAAAAAGGAAATTAGATCTTTTTTTTTAAACAGAGGGAGTAAGTAATTAATATTTATTGGAATACTTCATGCATTGATTAATTACTCTCTCCATTCACTATTCTATAAAATCTTATTTTGAAAAAGAAATCTCAACAAACAAATAAAAAATAAAAGATGGAGCAAAAATAAAAAATAATCTTGAAATTAAAGTTGAAGCTTTAACAAAAAATTTAGATCAATTGGTGAATAAATATGGCTCCAAAAATAAGCTAAAAAATTTAAATAATCATTGCATTTTAATTTTTGAAAAATAGCATATTCATTATTTATTGAAAAGTTGATTTAAGAAAACATTAAATAAGGGTAGAAGGATAAAGTTACTAAATTTCTTAATGCAAGTGCAATCTAAAAAAATGACATATAAAAAAGGGACGGAGCGAGTATAAAAATATAGAAAACCCATTAACATTTCAATAAAATAATTAAATTATAGAATAATTCTTAATTTCAAAAATACCCATTAATATAATAGCTGAGCCAAAAATATAAAAATTTGAACACAGAGAATTTAAATGATGTATCCGGTTGACTAATAAATGATGGTATACCACCTGAATTTATCCGTATGGATGAGAGTGCCATCCTGTGGCACAATGCATTGGCTTCCATGAAGCATCTTCAGATTTGAAGGGCAGATCTGCTTTCTTTTAGTGATTGCAGCCACAAAAACCTTCGATAACAGATTAGCAAATGTGTCACATAAATTGAGACAGAGAAGTATATCTATATGTTATAGAAGCTTGGAATAAAATTATCGCCTTTCGAGGATATAAAATAGTGTAAAAGGGACCACAACAAGTATATATATCAACGAAAATGTAGCTATTGTTGTATGACTTGTAAAGTAGAAAAGAAAAAGAAGAAGGACGTTCCATTTCCTAACTTCCTTGTAAAGCTAAATGAACACACATACCAGAAAAAAAAGAAAAAAAGAAAAAAAGCTAACTGATACAAAACCCTTTAAGAAATGGACAAATGATTTCATAGAAAAAAATGAAACACGAGCAATAATTGATCCTACGCACTTAATAAAAACGGAAATTATGGGTAACTAAACCTTAGAATCAGGATTGATGACAAATGAATATTTTGTAAGCCATTTGATTTTTTCTTATTCATATTTTATTCCATGATGTAAAGGAAAGACTTGCCTTTTAACGTAAAGTTCATACTAATTACTCCCTACGTTCCATTTTATGTGATGTAGTTTGACTCAACACGGAGTTTAAAAAAGAAAGGAAGACTTTTAAAACTTGTAATCCAAAATAAATTATAGAAATTTGTGTGACTATAAATTATTTTATTAAGGATAAAATAGACATTTTATAGTTAAATTATTATTTAATATATAAATGTGTCATTCTTTTTTGGACGGAATAAAAAGAAAAGTAAGTCACATAGATTGAGACAGGGGATATAGTATTTTTTGAGATATTGAGAGACTGAATGATTCGATTAGTAGATGTGGAAAAGGAGAAAGAAAAAGTACTTGGGCAATTGGTATGAATATACTTCCTCCAGGTGGTGTGTTCATATAAACAAGTGTCCCAGAAAGGAAAATGATCAATCCAACGACCATGGCAGCCGCAGAAACACCAAATCCAACGTCCATTCCGTAATGAGTTTGGATCCAAACAACAAGTGTTAGAGCAAGAAGCTCCCCAGCACAGAAGGCAAAATAGGCAAAGTTGAAGTAAGTAGAAAGTTTCTTGGAATCATTTTTCTTAAATTGGTCAGCGCCGTGAGAAATTATATTTGGTTTTAAACACCCACTACCTAAAGCAACCAAGTATAGTGCCACAAAGAATATCATAGCTTTGTATCCCTTTACTTTCAAACACTTTCCTTTGCTTAACATCATGTCACACTTTGGTGGTCTTAGTTGTGGAACATGTGCTTGCACTGCCAATAAAATAAACCCCTGCCAATATGCACATTATAAGACAAGGAAAAAAGATCACAAGGATACCACAAGACATATATGTACTTACAGAGAGCTCGACGAAGCCAAAAATGAACATAGTCGAGAAGCTGCCAAGATAAGAATCAGACAGAAAGCCACCAAAAAGGGAGAGGAGGAAAACAGTTCCAATGAAATTTGTTACTATGTTTGCGGACTTTGAGAGAGGGAAGTGCATCTCATTGAAGACGTACGTTATAAGATTATTCCCAACGGCTGCAATCGCCATCATTTCAAATGCCTGAAGGCCTGCATATATAATGCATATCCATCCTCCAAATTAAATAATTAACTTTCAGATAAACACATATTAAATGCAAATCAATAGGAAGCAAAATGATAGAAATCGCCCTGATTAAACATGTCACGTGAAAAACTGATATTAAAGTAAACAAACTAAAAAGTAAAGTAAGTCATTTTTTTTAAAAATTTGACTTACATAATACAAAGATGGCAGCAGTCATGCCACCATGTTTGTTGGGTTTGCAAGGTCTTCCTCTCCAATCAACGAGGATTTGCTGCGTCGCAGAGCCCATAGACACTGCAGATTCCCTTTTCAATTTATTTTTTCTTGTCTCCTCCCTATCCATCAACTCAATCTACTATTTCCCTCTTTCTTTTGCTTCTTTAATTTGGTGACAAAGTTGCAAGTGAATTTTATCTCCAATTTATATTTGCATCTCTTTGATAACTTTCTTTTTGTCAATTATATTAGTTGACTATGGTCCAGACCCTCTAGTGCTAATGGTGTGGTCCACATACCATAATATATTATGGCTTCCAGCGCACTCACTGCCACATTTTGCTATTATACATGTTTTTTTTTTTTTGTCTACGCCTTGAATTAAGGGGGGACTATACATGAGCATAGTCTCACACACTACAAAAGAAATTGTTTCCACTAATTACGTACCAGCAGCGTCAAAGGATATACCCGTTCATCAACTTGAAAAGACTAATTTTGTGTCACGTGTGTATCGTATCAAATGCTAAAGTTATAAATAAGATCAAAAAAAAATATTATAAAATAACAATTGATGTTAAAATAAATGTTATATCTATAATATGGAATCCAGTGTCTTACTCCCACACCGAAAAGAGATGTCCTACTTGTCAAGGTAAGGACCATGAACTTCTAGCTTAGGTTGATCCACTAGCTATGTCTTTCTATGACAATTCTACGGAGGCACATAGTTAGGGACAAGGAGTTGGTTACTACAGACCGGCCTCTATTAACGGGAAGGCCTCTATTTCAATATCCTCTCGGTGCTAAGTAAAAATCCCATCGGAAAAGGCATATTCATAAACATATGAGTTTTTACCTTTTAGAGGCTCTTAAAGTAAAAGAGTTGACTTTAGTCAACATTTAGAGAATTTGATGATGTTTGAAATTTCTGTCAATTTTCATCAGTGTTGTTCCCAATTGCACACACAAGTGTACGTGATCGCGCAAGTAATATAGTGGCTCTTAAAAGAACCAGATTATCGAACCCAAAGGACTTGCCAATTAACTATTTTTACTAAATTATATTGGTCTAATTATTTATTTAAGAGTGTCAAAAGAAAAGAATGCAGGAATAAAATAATAAAATTACTTACTGTGATTTGGAAAATCCAGGACTACAGCATGTAATGAATCTCATGTATCATATTAGCGGCTTAGAACTAATTTTAGTTGTTAAGTTACTGGTTTACAGGATTAATTGTATGAGTCGAGTTACACACCTCTAGTCGCCTACTCCTATTAGCTGTCTAACTATATCGTTGAGCGAAGATAAACAGACTAACTGACGAGCATTTATAATTCATCATATTTCGTAACCAAGCGAGTTGTTCGTCCGGGCGTCACTCCTGAACACAAATCACCTCAACTTAATGGGTCGATCAAGCTCTCTTTATTCTCTGGTCTATCTAATCTCTCCTCTCACGATTTTAAAATTAGACAATAGATTTATCTTATGGTGCGCAAGCATAAAATACTAAAATAAGATTATAGAAGCAACTTATAATGACAATCAAGAATTAATTCATAAAACTTAAATATTCAACATTCGATTCATAGCTACAGCCTCAGAATAAGAGCATTTAGCCACTAATCTCTAAGAAAAGAAAGAAGAAGAAAAGAATCTTAAAAAGTATTGACAACTTTTTCTTGCAAAGTCTCCTAATTGATCTTCTCTCAAATAATTATTTCTATGGACAATCAAAACTCAAACAGATCGGAATTGTTGTACGCGTGAAACTATGTCCGTTTGGTGCTAGACGCACTGATGCACTCAAAAGTCTGCCACGTGGCAGCATGATTCTTTCAATTTCGCTGAATGCTGCACTTTTCCTTATACATTATTATATTAAATTTATTTCATTAAGTTGCTTGCTTGATTTCCTTCTATAATCTTTCATCTTTAATTTATTTTAGCTTCAAACTTTTTCAACTTTACATCAATTTACTCCTACAAATAAAATACATTATTTAGCACAATCCATAAAATTCATGCTAAAAAACGACAGATATAAATAATAAATGTGAAGCAAATAATGATTAAAATATATATTTTTTGCCTCACATCAACACCCTACACTTAAACTTTTGCTCGTCCTCGAGCACACATTAAAGCTCATCTCAAATAAATCATACTAGAAATGTCATCACTTTGGTTAATACAAACAGTTAGGTCATATACCAATTTCAAAACATCAAGTAGACTTCTCAATCATTATGCAAGACATCCAAATAAACAACAAACTTATAACCTCCTAACCTCAAGGAAAGACTTTGAACTCATCAAATTTAAGCTTATTCACCTACTCTTATCAAAGAAAGCTAATAAAATCACTTATTCATCATGAAACAAGTGCCCTCACAAGAAGAAATAGTCCACACACTCAATTCAAAAGATTGAATATAAATTAAGAACTTAGCATCAAAGAACAACTCACACTCACAAATAAAATTCACATGTATGCACAAAGAACCATAGGCTTGCCCATTATGTACATCTCCACTAATTAAGCATGCTTGAATAGAATCAACTAGAACTTTAACGGGTTGTAATGTAGGCTAGAGGACAGGTAGGAAAACTATATAATAGTGACTAACACTTCCTTAAGCACTTTGCACTTTAAGACTTCATCACCCATTATTTTCTTCTCTTTATTTTCAACCCTCTCTTCCACTATTATTTCACAAGTAATTCTCATCCTCTCAAGAATGCTTCAATCTTTTTTTTTTCTTAAAGTTTTCCTTCATAACAGCCACCCTCAACTTACATATTTTACATGCGTTAAGGTGCACGATGTCCTTGGAAGGACCAGGGTCATCATCAAGGTAACTTCTTTTGTTCATGTCACATTCTTTTGTTCCTTTTTTTTCATCACATTCTTTCAAAGAGGGTTTTTAAGCATTTTGTAGCTATCATTGATTACCTTTTCACTCAACCATCCCTTTTTCTCATAATTAATAATTAGAATAAGTCTATGTTATAATGCTCAAGGAAGGAAGGTGCAAAAACTAGGAATTCAACAAAATAGTCAAGGGCAAAATATGGCTACCAACAAAAGGCTACATGCTCTAAAGGGTTAACTAGTAATAAAATGTCTAAAAAGGCTAAAATTTACTAGACAAATCAAAGAAAGCCTATTATCATCTCCTAAACAAAATAACATTTTTTATTTCGCTTCAATAACATGCATGACAAGTTCTAAACTAAGATGCAAAACATGGAATAAACAAATTCTCACCACACATGACACAAGTATCAATCAAGATGGATCAATTCCACTTCTAAGAGAGACAGGATCATAATAAACTACAAAAATAAAATAAGCTATATACAAAGTCACAAACATGAGCTTAGGTGTCAAAAAGTCTGCAATTTACTTATCAATCAAGCATTCACAAGAAAGTACTATTAAAAAATTAGGCCTAAATAGCAAGTATCACACCACTCAAAAGGGTCTTTTCTTTTCTCTAAAAAAAAATAAAAAAAATAAAACAAAACTTATTCCTTAAAAATAAAAGACACTCGGTTCAAAGGGACTATCCAAGGAAAAAGAACCGAAAACAAAAACCAAGGAACCCATCCTAAAAGAGACAAGACTCAATAAAACAGTAAAAACTAGGAATTCATTCCTCCACCCCACACTTAAAAATATGCTATGTCTCCAAAGCATCAAATAAAATTTAAAACAAGGGTTAGGAAAACTCTTTGAGGCCTTTAGGCCTAGCTAGTAGCATGTTCTATTAATTTTTCATCAAGGGTCATCACCCCACACTTAAGCGCAAATGTGCTCCTTAGCTCCAAATTCTTGGGTACTCAGACTTCCCCTAATCTGCAAAAACAAGACCAAAATAAAAAAAATTGACACTAATAAAATAAAAATAAAATAAGAAGCTACACTACTAATTGGGTTGTCTCCCAATAAGCACCTAATTTAACGTCGCGGCACGACACAAATAAATTCACCACTTTTCTTTCCACTTTGAACTTATGAATTTTACCCCTAACTTTGCATCTATTTTTCTACTCCTCTCAAGGGGAGGTGGTATAAAGATAAAGGAACCAAGTAATTTATGTCGCATCTTGCACTTCTTGGCCCTTAGGTGAGGAATGTCGTTTTGTCTACGTGGACTAAAAAAATTTAAGATGTAGGGGCCTTGTTCCTCATCTATACACTCATCCATTAGTTTAGATTTTATAGAAAAGTGTTTTGAATGAGATTCAACTTGCCTCAACTCCAAAGCAGCATTTTTTACAACATTCTCACTTTTGTACTCTTTCTCAACTTCGATATTAAGGAATAAGGTGTAGTTGAATGGTTGGAATTCCTCTTTTTGCTCCACTAGTTGGTCATCATCCACAACAATTGGTAATTGGGCTTCAGACGCCTCAATCTTTTTGTTCAAGTGAGCCTCTTAGTCATGAATATCTGAGCCAAATCGATCTATTTCTTGTATGAGCTCAACTTTTCCTTCAATCAGTTGGGTTGTTATGTATGTCAGACCATCACAGATAGACTCTTCAAGCTTTAGAAGTTGAGTTTGTCCTTGTATCCAATATTGACTCACTATCTCTGTTTCTCCATAACTTTCTCCTTGTTGGGCTTCAATCTCTTCTAATTCAGCTTGAACTGTAATTTCCAATTGAATAGCGTCAAGCTTATCCAGTAATTTCATGATTTTCTTGTGCTCTTCTCCGCATTCAAATATTTGTTCAGCGATTTTTGAATTAACTTTGTCCAGCATGTCCGTACATTCCATAAGTGAAACTTGTTTTGCATTTTCCACTTCATCACCCCTACCAACAACACAAATAACATAAGAATCATAAAAGGGGTTCGGGGGAAGGGAATAAGATTCAGAGGAACCATTCCAATGAATATATTGACGACCACATATATGACATGAAAGACATTCATCACCCAACCACGATTTATCCCAATCATTCATATGAATAAGAGTACCAAATTATTCAAAGAAAGAAAAATGATAATTGTTGAAAGAAAAAAACTAATTAAAAAAAGAAAAATAAAATAAAATAAAAAATAAAAAGAAAAAGTATAACCTAGAAGAATAATTAATTTCTAAGTCCCTGGCAGCGGCGCCAAAAAATTGTTGCTCCCAATTGCACACGCAAGTTTACGTGGTCGCTCAAGTAATATAGTGACTCTTAAAAGAACCATATTATCGAACCCAAAGGACTTGTCAATTAACTATTTTTATTAAATTATACTGGTCTAATTATTTATTTAAGAGTGCCAAAAGAAAAGAATGCAGGAATAAAATAATAAAATTACTTACAGTGATTTGAAAATTCAGGGCTGTAGCATGTAATGAATCTCATGTATCATATTATCGGCTTAGAACTAATTTTAGTTGTCAAGTTACTGGTTTACAGGGTTAATTGTATGAGTCAGGTTACACACATCTAGTCGCCTACTCCTATTAGCTGTCTAACTACATCGTTGAGCGGGGATAAATAGACTAACTAATGAACATTTGTATTTCATCATGTTTCGTAACCAAGCGAGTTGTTCGTCCGGGCGTCACTCCTGAACACAAATCACCTCAACTTAATGGGTTGATCAAGCTCTCTATATTCGTTGGTCTATCTAATCTCTCCTCTCTCGATTTTTAAATTAGACAATAGATTTATCTTATGGTGCGCAAGCATAAAATACTAAAACAAGAATATAGAAGCAACTTATAATGACAACCAAGAATTAATTCATAAACCTTAAATATTTAACATTCGATTCGTTGCTAAAGCTCCAAAACAAGGGCATTTAGCCACTAATCTCTAAGAAAAGAAAGAAGAAAAAAAAATTCCTAAAAAGTATTGACAATTTTTTCTTGCAAAGTACCTCCTAATTGATCTTCTCTCAAATAATTATTTTTATGGACTATTTATAGATATAGAAAATCCTAAATAAAATAACTGAATTCAAAATAAATTGGGAAATCAAAACCCAAACAGATCGGAATTGTTGTACGCGTGAAACTATGTCCGTTTGGTGCTAGACGCACTGATGCACTCAAAGTCTGCCACGTGGCAGCTTGATTCTTTCAATTTCGCTGAATGCTGCACTTTTCATTATACATTATTATATTGAATTTATTTCATTAAGCTGTCTGATTGATTTCCTTCTATAAATTTTCATCGTTAATTTATTTTAGCTCTAAATTCTTTCAACTTTACACCAATTTACTCCTACAAATAAAATACACTATTTAACACAATCCATAAAATTTATGCTAAAAAATGACAGATATAAATAATAAATGTGAAGCAAATAATGATTAAAATATATATTTTTGTCTCACATCAATCGGGTCTAGAGAGTCCATGTTGGTCTAGTAGGATGGTTAGTTCGGATCCCAAGGCCTCAGCGTGAAATTGAGTCAGTAGATGAGATAACTTTGAAAGTTTGACTTCAGTCAACATTCTTGGTAAAAAGGCTTGAATGAAAATTTTATCAGTGCAGTTAGCTTCGGAATGCAAAGTGTGGTCTAGAACGACCTTTGGTTTGGATCCCAAGGCTATCAAGATGATTTTGTGGCATTATTCATTTTGTTGTGTGTTTGTCTTGTAAGTGTTGACTTGGATCAACATTCTGATGAGACGACCTTTGTTTGTGATTTCCTTAATTCTGTTGAGTTCAGAATGTCAATTTTGGCTAGGTAGCATAGTTTGTTTGCATTCATGGAACTTTGAATGAATCTTGAACCCCCGAGGGGTATTTTCTCCACTTGATATTGAGATGTTGCAGCACTAATTGTTCTCCGCCTTCATGGATTGTTGGTTTATTTGGCCTCTGCATTCACGGGAGGAGCTTTGTGTTCACTATAGGAGCTCCGCGTTCATGAAGTGTACTGCCTTTAGCCTCTGCATTCACGGAGTGTACTACCTAGGTCTCTGTGTTCACAAATAGGGCTCCGCGTTCTCGGAGAGTAAAATTGCTTGCAATTATAAGTTAATATCAGTCCATTTTCCAGCATGCATATTCTTAAAAGACTTAAGTCTTGGGGCAATTTTGAGAGCAATTCTTGGAGATTTTCAGTAGTATTTGTTGGGTTGTGTCGGGGAATTGCCTGGGCACACCTCGGGGTCGATAAATCTTCCGCTAAAGTTGTATGGTTTCAAAAGTTTCTCTCTTAATTCTCCATTTTTGAATACTTTGAGCTTAAATATTAGTGGGACTTTTTTTGCTTGATTGATGCTCGAATTGTGTCTATTTTTGGGGCACAAGTTTCTTGAGCTATTTGGGACCTTGTGACGAAGTCAATTTCATGATTCCAAGCCCAAGTCCCTCAATTGTATTTTAGGGTAATTTTTACGTTTTCAAATTCCTATATTGATATGGATATCATTTTGGTTGTTTTGGTGTTCTTGATATGTTTTTGATGGTGTGGCATCTCTTGGAGGCCGTTCGGAAGAGAAAAGAGCCAGAGTAGATGTTTAGGTGCGGTTTTGACCTCGAGGTTGGTTATGGTTTCACTTCTTTTAGACTTATCTAAGTTAGTTTATTTGAATATTGGGTTGTTTTGATTGTTAGGTTAGATTTTAGGGCTAGTTTTTAGGTTTACGTGGTTCTTAGACACTATATTGCCATTTCGGGTTGCTTAGCTTTATTTTTAGCTGGAATTTTTTTTATTTTAGGTGGATCCATGTCCTTGGTGTCAATTAGTATGTTTAGAAATGCTTCTAAGTGGCATGAAACTTAGGTTTCCGCGTGTTACTTTGTTTTGGAATAATTGTGTGGTTGTGTTATGTTTGCAAGCCGTTCAGTTCCTTACTTTTTTTTATTTTAGGGCTTGAGGTCGTGAGTTTGAAGTTGCAAGAGTTACAGGTTAGTACGTCTATGCCGTATCAAGTGTTACCCAGATGATTGTTGATGTGCTGATTTTGATTGGGTTGTGTATGTTTTGGCATGATAACAGATTTTGGTACCTGCATTTGACTAATTGTTTATTTTTGAAAATACTTGGAACATTGATATTGAGGAATGAAAATGGTTTTCACTAAGTTTTCCCTTCTTGTTGAGCTTAAAAGGGGCGGATCACTGTTTAAGTTAAAGAAAAATGAATTTAGATGGAAAATACAATATTTTTGGGATTTTTATGACTTAAAACGAAAAAAATACTTATGAGTTTGTATGATGGTTTACTTTTGCTCTGATTGTGTTGCACATGTTGATGAGTGTGAAGTATCATTTCGGATGACTCGAGGTTTTTCTAGGCTTCTACTTTCCAGCATTCATCACTTGCATCGAATCATCCTGTTGTCTGGCTTATTGTGCGTGTTGGGATTGTCTTTTACCAAAGTGTTTCCTGCTCACTATCTTGTGTTGGACTTTCCCTCTTTTCTCGGTTATTGTATTTTAGAACTTTTCCATTGTAATATTTGAACTATCGTGCTACGTACTCTATATATATATGATCTTTCTGAGCTCGGTCGGCCTATGATATGTATTAAGTACCTCGTGTTGTGGTACTCAAACTACATTTCTACATTTTTTATGCAACTTCTAGTATGAGCCACCCTTAGTGAGCGTTGGATCTCATGGCCGTCTCCAATTCAGATTGTGGTGAGCTCTTGGCGCCGGAAGGTTTATTGTTTTTCCTTCTTTTGTGCCTATCTATACTTTTGTATTGGATTAGACAAACTTGTATATATAGATTTTCTTTTACTTTGATGCTCCTGTAGCTGTGACACTAAGTCCGGGGTTTGGTTCTTGTATTACTGTGACTTTCTTGGTCACTATTAGGCCTTTTTTGTATATTGTGTATAGTATTTACGTTTCTATATTATGGTCCTATTTTTCTATCTTTATTCCTGTTTGTGCTTGTTCTTTATCTTTAAATTGTTACCTTCCGCAAGTTTTGAGTTTTTGGCTTGCCTATCAAGGGGTTATAGTAGGTGTCATCATGGTCCAATTTTGGATCGTGTCATAGAAACTATTTTACAAAAAAATATTTTCTACTCTCTAGAAAAAAATAAAGGATATTTTTTGGAAAATGTTTTTCATTCATCAACCAAACACTAGAAAATATTTTTTGAAAAGTAATTTTTTAGCCACCAACCAAACATGAGAAACATAAGTTAGAAACCAAATTATTTTTCAAGAAAACATTTTCTAGGAAAATATTTTTCATGGATAATATTTCCCTTCATACCAAACACACCCTGGAGATGAAAATTTTACTCATGAAGGATATGACAGACATGAATTGTTCATAAACAATTCATATTAACAATAAGGGGTCGTTTGGTAGAGTGTATTAGGAGAAATAATGTATGCACTAGCTTTGTGTATCTATCTAGTTTGGTATACTTTTCAATTTATATATACCTAATGCTTGCATTATTTATACACTCTATAATGCATGAAATTTCATGAAATTAGTAATGCAAGAGAATTTAATGCATGCATTAGCATTGTTAAATACTTAATTGCCCATTAAAACCTTTATTTTTTTTTACATCTTTTCCACCATATATATTGGTGGAGGGTATGTAAATAAATATTTTTTTTAAAAACAAATGCAGTGTGTTATTTTTAATACATCAAACCAAACAATGCATAAAAAATTTCGGCATGATTAATGAAAACATAATTAATATAAGCATTACTAATAGACTCTATTTAGTATTATTCTTATATACTGTATCAAACCACGTGGGAAACAATATTAATTCCAGCAAGCATATCGATGAAAAAACATAACCAGAAATGCACGCGCAATTAGAATAGGAATAACTGCTTTAAGCTTAAATATATTGTCTGCAAAACTTATTAATTTGGAGAAATGGTGTGAATTAAAAATAAAATGATAACTATGTAAGAATTAATGTTTAGTAAGCCTTGGAGCCAGCCATGAGTCCTTGAGCATCAGCTGTAGATGGCAATGCTGGAATTGCTCCCTTTTGAGTTGTACTGATTGCACCACACGCATTTGCAAATTTCAATGCTTTCTTCAATTTCTCTTCATCCTACACGAGCGCGTACAGTCATTTGAAAAAGCTCAACATTTTAAAGCAATGAAGAAAATAGCTAGTAAAAATGTGAAATAATATATGAAATTTTAAAAGATAATATGTCAGATGGTCTCAACTATGAGTTCTTTTGTCAGAAAGTCACTCAACTACGAGTTCTTCTGAGAAAAAAACCTTTAGTTGAGATAAAAATCCTAACCTTTATGATTGAATAAGGAATCAAATGAAAGGAAGATATGGAAGTGAAGGATTCAATTAAATGCGGTAGATTTATACCTGGAAAATTGATGGATCTTTGGCAATGGAAACCAAAAGGGAACCTACAAAAGCATCTCCGGCTCCTGTGGTGTCAACAGTCTTAACAGGGAACCCACTTACTTTTCCTTTAAAACTCTGTGCATCATAGTTAAGGAACATTTCATGATCAGACTTTGATTCAAAATGGAAAGGTACTAAATGTTAACACGTTACCTTGGTGAAGTATCTGCATCCCTTCTCTCCATCAGTAACAATAAGAAGCTTCAAGCGGTCATGCCATAACGACATTACGGTCTCATCCTTGTCTGCATCTTTTTGTGTGAGGAAATTTACCTCATCATCACTAACCTTTAATCATAAAATAATTCACATTTATTAATTCATTATATATAGACATATAATATAGTTTACTCATTGAGAAGATATATGGAGGAGAAACCTTGATGAAATCAGCTTCATTCCAGATGCTTCGGATACCTTCTCTGGCAGCTTCAGGGGAAGGCCAGAGAGGAAGGCGAACGTTGGGGTCATATGAAAGTAGGACACCTGCATCTTTGGCAGCTTTCATGGCAACCATGTGAGCGGACCTGACAGGCTCCGTGATTAAGCTAATGGAACCATAATGAAAGATCTTAGCCTGCTTGATGAGACCCAAATTGAGCTCAGACTCCTTCAACAGCATGTCTGCACTAGGGTTCCTGTAGAACATAAATTCCCTCTCTCCATTTCTCTTCAATGTCACAAACGCTAGAGCTGTCCTTGCATGCGTGTCAAACAACACTCCTTCGCTGTTCACTCCGTTACTCTTCAATATATCTACCAACATCCGCCCAAACTCATCGTCTCCCACCTGAACCAATCACAAACACACCTAACTCTTATATATTTACTACTCCAAAACAAATAATCTTCAAAATTTCTTATCCAACGTCCAAGATATTTTAATCTTATTAGGATGTTTGAGTTTAATATTTGAACTGAATTATCTATCTAAACTATCATTAAATATTTATCAAAACACACCTTAACTCTCTGTTGTCTCCTTTCCTACCCATGCTATGGTGGTATTTTCGGGTAAACAAAGCTAACAATTGATAGTTGAGGTGTGTTTGATGATAGTTTTGATAGAAAACTTGCAAATAAGTGAAAAGTTTTGTTGTGTCGGAGAGATTCAAAGGATTCACATGTCTTTTTCCCAATTTGTGTTTTACAGTTTTCCAATGAGTAGTTTAGATAGTGAGACATATAGTTTTCATAATTTTAGAACAAATTCTACATACATAAAACCTACTTATAAAGGTTAGAATACAAATTGGAAATATTTAAACAAATCCTGATTAAAAATAAATAAATAAACAAATTTTGACTCCTCAAATGGCCGGGGGCATAGTCAAGAATTTCACAAAGGGTGTCCACTGGCGAGATTCGAACACATGAGTATTTAGGGCTCTTTCAAGGCATCTAAAATCATTGGGCTACAACACCTTATTCTATCAAGGGTGTCCAAAATTTGTTATTTAATTAATTTGTGTATCATTTTACTTATAAATACGGTATTATTTTTTGACGAAGAGGGTCCAATGTGTCCAATTGAACACCCTCACGGTAGCTACGCCCCTGCAAATGGTAATACTGAGTTGGCAAAAAGTGAAAGACTGAAGTAGCAGGTACCTTGCCAATGAAGGCAGAGGTGCCGTCAAGTTTGGTAATGGCGCAAGCAACATTGGCAGGCGCACCTCCGGGGGCTTTCAGAAAGCCTGTAGACTCTGCCAAAGAGACTCCGGCAGAATCAGGAACGAAATCGATCAACATCTCCCCGAAACACACTATCTCTGCTGGCTTAGACATCACTCAACCTTTAAACTCACTATAGGCGTTTTACAGAATGCAATATTAAAGAAAGTATAGTGGGGATCACATTACAAATTTCTAACTGTTTAAATAGAAAGCAAATACTATGGATCGCATCTCTTACTTTGAATACAGATCTTGATTTGTTCGTAACAAACTGCCTACTTATCCTCCCACCAAACCTTCTTCCCATATTATATCCTTCTTTTTACATGTTTTCCCACATCCATAGGAACCAAAAAAAACTAATAAACGTTTACAACTATTCAATTTATTTTACTTATATTTTTCTTGTTTTTTTTTTTTAAAAAAAAAAAGTTCTTTTAAGCGTCTTTAATTCCAATTTTCCATGTGACATGTTTGATATAAAAATATTAAAAGATATTTTAATACATTTGATATATATGTCAATTTAAAACCAGAAGATACAAAATTCTTGTTTATTTCTTATCTTAACCTTCATACCATGTTAAAATAGGAAAACAAATGAAACAGAGGGAGAAGTTGGACAAAATTATTGGAATATCATTATATCAACATTTATTGGGTAAAAGAAAAATAATACTCCTACAATTTATGTGATACTACTTTATATCTATGTTTGAGTATATAATTTCTTAAAAACAATTTCATCAACAATTCGATCATGGGGTTTTAACTATAATTAACATTCAAATATTTTTGATATAAAAGTAAGTTTTTTAAAGGATAAATTGAGAGGTTGGTTTACTCTCCAAATTCCTTAAGCTTTTCGATCAATATACTCACCAATAAAAGATCAAATCTTTCAATCCCCATCATCAATCGAAGAACACGTATTTGTATTTTTTTTTAATGAAAATAACTTTGTTGATTGAGTGTTAGCACAAAAGAAAATATAAGGTGTTGAGCCCTGTGGAACCTAATATTTACTCTCACACATATATATAGGTGTACGGTTAGAAAGAAATTTCATACCTATTTTCATGTGGCAATACATATATATCCTCAGTGCACAAATAAAAATAGAACTAAAGAGTGAAAGAGAAACTCCCTTAAGCCTCTAGGTTTCATCGTCATCGCCTTCACCATCACAACCAACCGCCACATCAGTGGCACCATCAACTGCCATAAGTGCAGTATCAGCCTCAGGAGCCTCATCGTCCTCATAATGTCATCATCTACCGTGGCCTCATTGTCTCCGAATTCCTTAAGTTTTTCGATCAATATACTCACCAATAAAAGATCAAATCTTTCAGTCCCCGTCATTAATTAAAGAACACGTATTTGTATTACTTTTTTATGAAAATAACTTTGTTGATTGAGTGTTAGCACAAAAGAAAATATAAGATGTTGAGCCCCGTGGAACCTAATATTTACTCTTACACATATATAGAGGTGTATGGTTAGAAAGAAATTTCATACCTATTTTCATGTGGCAATATATATATATATATATATATATATCCTCAGTGCACAAATAAACCTTCTTTATGAACCTCATCACACCCTTCATGGGTGGCACCCGGCGCCAAAGATGATCTCCCTCTATAAACACTATGGCTCAAACTCTCTGGTCAGCTTAACTCTTCTGTCAACTCTGGGTTGTCAATAGTCTGTCCTGAATCATACAAACCTGCTTCATAGCATCTCTAAGCAAGTCTGTATCAAAAGAGTCCATCTCAAATGAATCAAACCACCCAATCAAAGATCTACACTATATGTCATACAACGACTCAAATGGGGCCAGTTAAATACTTGAATGATAACTGTTGTTGTAGGAAAACACCGCTAAGGGAATATGCTAATCAAATCTAGCACCAAAATCAATAATGCAAGCTTAGAGATGTCCTCCAACACATACTGAATGAAGGTAATACAAGAATTCTACTAAAGTACAAAGTTTAAAAGGTCATTTGCCTTAATTCAATCAATAAGTCAATCCAAGACTCTAGTCTTCTTCTTCCGAATTCTATCGAATGTCCTATAATCTCGTTCGATCAAGCAATCACAATAAGACTTTGGAAACAACAATCCCTAATCATACATTTGAAAAAATGGGTCATTCAACTCAAAATCCCAATCCTAGAAATGAGGTTTGAATTTGAAAATTCTTACTGGAAAACATTACCCAAGGCATTTGAAACTAATTGGTAAAAACCATTTCGGAAAAGGGATAAAAATCAGTTCACAATCGCCACTTCAGTTTAAAACTTAAGTTCTTGTGAAACCTTGACATTTTCTAATCAAATTCCCAAGTTTTGATGTTAAAATCCATATATAATCTGAGGGAAATGATGTTCTAAGGTCACAAAAGCTTACACAAAAGATTTAGCACAAGAAATCTCTTTAAAATCACCTCCAAGGTTCTTGCCAAGCTCAAAAATTAAAAATGAGGCTGAAACCCAAAAGTTTACAGGTCAAAACGCCCCTCATATGTTGCAAAAGTGACCCAGGTTTGCTTAAGCGCACCCCAAGAAAACTAGGGGTCTTGTTTTTGCGAATCGGGCTCCACTTGATCAATCATCGCTAAAGTGAGCCCTGGTACGCTTATGCAAACCCCACCCAAAAGGTCAGTCTTGCCCTTTTGAGTTGGCCTTCACTAAAGCGAAGGCCCTCCGCAAATGCGACAATTCAGAACATGAAGCATTAGCCAACACAAAAATCAGCGAAAAACCCTCAGGATTTTTTTGGAACCCTGCACACACAAATCATATGTGCAAATGGACTAAACTAGATGTTCTAGACACAATGGAACCTTTGAAACACAAATATGAGGTCTCCTTGACTTGAAACTCATAAAAGTCACAAGAAATGAACATAACGTCTAAAGAGGTTAAAGCAAGCTTGGGACTTTTAAAAATTCAACCAAGACCTTACGTAGGTCTAAAATCATCCCCCAAATACAACAAAACTCTCCAAATATTTGTCCGAGCATCCGAACCTGAATGTTGATCAAAATTAACCCAAAGGCTAAAATTCCATGATTTTCCAACTTAGGACATCAAATCCTCAAAAGGACTTCAAATCTGAAATCGACAATTCTCTTGGACCAACTCTAAATCAAAACTTACAAAACTTTCAACTCTTTATTCAAATTTTGAAACCAACTTTCAAACACCTAATCATACATGACTCGTGGTTAATATCGAGAGGGGTAAAAAAGTAATTTTACAAAGATTTCCAAAAATTACCAACCAAGTCATTGCATTATCAACATCTGAAAACCATTTCCTCCTCAAATATAAAGAAAAGTAAAGTACTTGAAGCTTTTGAAATATGAGCATATCTGGCACGCATGTCGAACTTCATCTCCCAAGTCACCTCATCGAGAGGATATTGAGATGGAAGCTCTCCCGTAGCTAGAGGTCGGGTTTCTAGTAGCAATCTCCTTATCCCATAGATATGTGCCCCCATAGGATAATTATCTTAGATATGCATTAGCTAGTGGATCCACATAAGCTAAAAGTTCATGGTTCTTACTTTGGCAAGTAGGACAACCCTTTTCGGTGTGGGGTAGACACTGGATTCTGTGTTATAGCTCACATGGTCTCTATGTCGGTTAAAGGTAAATCTCCCACAATAATGAAATAAGGTTACTTCTAGAAGTATCTCACGAGTGTTTTAAAGATGTTAGCTTGCACTGACTATGTCTTATGATTTATGTTTTCGAACCCTTTTTCCCCTAATTTAGCTTGGTCATTACATGTCATGTAAAGTTCTTTTTAGCATGATTTCATACCTTTTATTAATTGCTATCATATTTGGTACACTATTTTTACTAACGCATACTCTATCCTACATTATTTCACAAATATAGGGTCCGACGCTCCTATTCCACATCTCTGTGGCTAGTGATCACATTAGTAGATTTGAAGATTGATGAGTCCTCATGTTCCGAGGACCAAAACCTTTATTTCTTGTTATCTTTACTTTTCCGTATTGTATGCGATGCATGGATTAGGTCCCAATCACTCTTGATGTACTAGATGAATTTGAGACTATATATGTTATATTTTCCGCTTCATTTTCGTGTCAAACACTTTATAATATAAACTGTCTTCTGAACTCTTAAATTCTATTATCTTGTATGATGTATACTAAGTGGCTTGTGTAGGACCTCTCGGGGTCCTATATGCCATGTCACGTCTAGGGTGTACTTTGGGTTGTGACAAACTTGGTATTAGAGCACAAGGTCTAGAAAGGTCTTAGGATGTCTCATAAGCCACCATCGAGTAGAGTCTTTTTCATGAGTGTGAAACGCGCCACATTTATGAATAATAAACTATAAGATTAATAGGAAACTCCACTTCTTTCATTAATTTAAGTCGTGCGATAAAGTGTAACTCTATATAGCCTTTCTCCTAATCCCGATTCGATGCTTTTCAGGATATGTCCCCTCGAAGAGCTTACGTTAGGACGAATGCGAATGAGAATGTGGAATGAGAAGCTCCTCCTAAAGCTCCTCAAATTCCACTCGACCCTTTGGTCGAACAAGTGACTAATGTGGAGTTTAGGTCTGCTTTTCAAGTGTTGGCTCAAGGCAATAGGGAGGCAGTGGTCCCCGTGAACCCAAATATCAGTACGGCGGGAACTAAAGTGAGGGACTTCACCACAATGAATCCTCCAGAGTTTCATGGTTCCAAGGTTGAGGAAGATCCTCAAGAGTTCATTGATGAAGTGTATAAGGTGTTGATCATCATAGGAGTGACGCCAGTGGAAAAGTCGGAACTGGCCACTTACCAACTCAAGGGTGTTTCTCAAGTTTGGTTCAACAAATGGAAGGAAAAGATGGCGGCTAATACGGGTCCTCTTAATTGGAAAAAGTGTAAGGTTTCTTTCCTTGATAGGTTCTTTTCCCTTGAAATAAGGGAGGCAAAGGTACTTTAATTCATCAACCTTAGTCAAGAAAACATGAGTGTCAAGGAATATTCTTTGAATTTCACACGATTGTCTCGATATGCTCCTACTATGGTTGTCGATCCTAGGGCAAGGATGAGTAAATTTGTTTTGGGCGTGTCTGGGATGTTGCTCAAGGAATGTCGTAACGCCATGCTTATAAATGATATAGACATTTCTCATCTTATGATTAATCCTCAACAAATAGAAGAGGAGAAACTTAGGGAAAGATCTAGGGAGACAAAGAAGGCAAGGAACGGTGATGGTAACTTCTCACATTCAAGGTTCGATGGACATGGTCGTTCTAAATTCTGACAAAGGTTTTCCGATCAAGGTTCCTCCAATGCTATTCCTAAGTTCAACAAAGATAGGGTGTCTAACCCTAAGCCTCAAGGTGGTGGTGGATCTTTATTGTCTACTTGTGCTAAGTGTGGAACGAAGTATGAGGGTAAAAGCTTAGCTGACACGGATGGTTGTTTCGATTGTGGTAAGAGTGGTCATAAAATAATGGATTTTCCATCACTTACGGCTAAGGGAAGAGAAGGTAGGCAAGCTCCACCTAGTGGTTCAGGTTCAAGATCTCCAACTAATAAAGTCTCAACTCACGAACAAATCAACGAATCCTCTCCTCACAGGTAGACAATAGAATTGTAGCATAGTGGGAGAGTTCATGAAACCTTGTCTCATACTCTGACATATTCATAGTTCCCTACTCCAACCTCATAAACTAATCTTGGAGCTATCTGTGATGCTCCTCCAGATAAACTTGGCCAAGAAGGCCTTAGAAACTTAGCCCAAGAAACTAAAGGCGACCTAGCTGGCCTAATCTCTACGTAAGAGTGTCACCTCTACCTGGTTGGCCCATCAAGCTGATGAGCATTGAAGTTGGCTACTCTCGACTCCTCCTAACCCAAGGTATGTAGTGACTCATGGAAAAACAATAAAATTTATGGGAATCCTCCCTAATTTCCTAGAAAACCTTAGAGGTTGCACTAAAAAAATACTTCATGCATCCTTTTCTCATCAATAGGAAAAGATTTATCTATAATAACTAGTTAAAAACCCTCCCGTGCTAGTGGCACCTGACCTTGGGAGCAGCTACTTTAGGCTGACCCTGCGATGCTGGTGTAGCTGTAGCTGGGGCCTGCTGTATATCTCCCAAGACTGTAAGTAACTTAGTAATAACCGTTGAAGCTTGGGAGCCATAGCTAGTCCAAATGTTTGATGGGTGGGACATGGTGATGAGTGGTAGATTTGCACTCATTTGAGGTCTATTTATCTCAGTAATTAGTGTTGTCAATGCCTAATTTTGTCCTATTATGATAAAATATTTATTTGAAGCTATGAAGGCAAATGGACAAGACAAGGATTGATGTTTGAAAGAATGGCAAAAATGCAAAAAAAAAAAGTGCAAACTATACATTTTTTGATCGCCTAAGAAGAAGGGTGAATCGCCAATTAAGTACGACCTCACCCAAAATAACAATGCATAACACTTGTGTCTATCCAACCAGGTCGGCAAACTCTTGTAGAAAGGCGGACTTAATGAACATCACCAAAAATTACAATGTGAAAAGAAAATATTGAATGCTCGAAAGGTGAACGAATGTGGTACTCAACGATTCACTGAATGTGAAAGGCTGACTCAAGAAAGTTGCTTTAAAGTTATTTTCGTCTTGGAGTGGATTACTCCTTGATTATGTGCATTTTGATGTAAGTTGCATTCATGTTGGGTTAGATCTCTCTATACTCTATTTGTGTTAGTTTGAGTCTCATTCGAGATTTAATGTTCCCAAAAGAGTGATATTGTAACACCTCAGAAATTGGTACGTTAAATTGTGTTGGAGAAGGTTTTGTTTTTGGCTACTGGATAATTTGTACGAGGCCTATCTATGGATCGTAGAAGGGACTACGATCCATAGAAGAAATTCTTAGGAAGAGTCCTAAAGTTTTTGGTTAAATGAGTTTCTGAACTTTTTCTACGGACCACCAGGATGGTCCGTTGAAGTACCTACGACCCATAGGAAGGGTTCCCTATATTGATTCAGACTTAGTGAAATTTTGGACTTAAACTTGCGGTCTACGGAAGTGGTCTGCGGACCGTAATATGGTTAACGACCCGTAGAAGTAAATTGTGGAAACTGGGATGATGTAAAGCCCCAGTACTTGACTCTACAATTTACTAAGACGGTCTCTAGAAACTCTTACGGACCGTAGGTCGAAACTGTAGGACTCATTCGACAGTTTATAAGTAAGGTTATTTTGCTCTTTTCTTACTAATTTTATCCCTAAAATACATCATTTTGGCCCTATAACTATCCCTATAACCATATTTACTCTTGGTACTTAGCCTAATTTCTCTTATTCACTCAATTCTCCCAAATTCCTCAAGTCTTCTTCTCCAAATCCTCCCAAGAGCTCTCAAGGGGGAAGTTAGGGTTTCAATCTTCAAGGTTTATTTCTCCTTGAATTCTTAGGGATTTGATTACCAAGGTATGTGGGAGTTCACCAATGGATTCCTTTCATCCATTGGGTCCCAAAAAAATCTCAATCTCCTAAATTGATTTCACCCAATTCTATTAGGGTTTCATGCAAATCTTTATGGTTCCTCTTTCTTATGATTCAATTGTTTATATTCAATCCTATTATGAATGATTTGATTCAATTACATGATTTTTATTTGATTTCATATGGACCCATGTCTATGTCTATTTTATGAACTTGAATTATGAACAATACTTATGAACTTATGAATTATGATCACGAATTTGATAAAGGATTTATACATGTTTTATGGAAAGAATGATTTATGACTAAAAAGATGTTTTAAGATAAAGTGTCAACAATTTGTGAAAGGTTTTCTCACAATTGAATGAAAATCATTATTTAGATGCTTAGAAAGAAAGTGTTTTATGAACAAGTTTATAAAATCATGGTTTTGAAAGGAGATACTCTAATATGAACTTATGATTGGATTGGTAGTCTAAATTGTTGATTTTCCAAGTATTTTGATATAATTATGATTATGTCTTTTCCGTTGGGATTTACTTAGCACCGAGAGGGCTTCAGGATGGAGGTCTTACTATTAGTAGAGGTTTGGTCTTTAGTAGCGATTCTCTAGTCCCAAACTGTGTGCCCCCTAGGATTGTCTTATATGACCTAGCTAGTGGATCCGCCTTATCAAATGATTGATACGGAGTTCTACCTGAGCAAGTATATTCCCTTTTACAGTGTAAGGGTCATACCGTATTCCATGTTATAGCACATTGGGTCTTATTTTTTATTAACAGTAAATATCCCACGAATGAACTATGTTTTCCTTCAAAAGTCTCTTTAAAGCTTTTATATGGTGTTCAATATGCATTGACCTTAGCTTGTTCATGAACTATGATTTTTCTTCAAAGTATTTTACTACATTTTACTTGGTCATGCATATCATGTTTAAGTTCATCATATTATCATACCTATGTTTTATGCATTTCCGTATACTCTATACATTCAAAGAATCGATGCACATTGTGCCTATATTGTTTCAAAATATAGGGTCCGACGCTCCTGCTCTTGGACGTGGCTAGATTGGTATTGCTCTGCTACACATTTGGTTGGTGAGTCCTCATGATTCAAATTTCAAAGGCAAGGCCATGGACAATTTTATTACTTTTCATGTCTTTTCAGTTTTCATATTATGTTCATGACTTAGGGATTTTTTCTAGTCACATCTATGATGGTAGAAGGTTGTGTCATACTTAGTAGTTTTCTGCATATTCTCTTATGTACTTTGTTGGTATCTTTTATATCAACTTATGATTTGAGACTTATATTGATTGTATCTCTTGAATTATATTGTACTAAGTCATGATTATGTCAAATGGGTTGTTTGGGACCTCTCAGGGTCCTATTAACCATGTCACATTTAGGGTGTACTTTGGGTCATGACAAACACCCCATTAATCAAACTCATAAATGCAACAAACACATTAGTCAACCCAAATGACTATACCAAGAACTCATAATGCCCATATCAGGTCTGAAAAGTTGTCATAGGTATGTCCTCAGGTCTAATCTTTAATTGATGGTACCCTGACCTCAAATAAATATTCGAAAAGACTGACGCTTCCTGCAACTGGTCAAACAAGTCATCTATACGATGCAAGGGATACTTATTATGAATGGTAACCTTATTTAACTGTCGGTAGTCTATACACATCTTCTTACTACCATATTTTTTGTTCACAAATAAGACAAGAGCACCCCAAGGAGAAGCACTAGGACGAACAAACCCTTTATCAAGCAATTCTTAAAGTTGGGACTTAAGCTCCCTCAACTCTACCAGAGCCATGTGATAGGGAAGAATATAGATTGGGCGAGTAACCTTTTCCAAGTCAATACAAAAGTCTATGTCACTATCCGAAGACATACCAAGAATATTTGTAGGAAACACCTCTGAAAACACAGAACCCATAGGGATAGACTCAATAAAAGGAGACTCTGCACTAGCATCCCAAATATGAGCCAAATAGGCTAAACTACCATACCCTACTAATTTGCTAACCCAAAGGAATGATATAATCTTTAATGGCTTAGGTCTGTACACCCCTTCTAATGCAACCTTTTCTTCCTTGGAATCTCTAGAGTCATTGTCTTAGCATTACAGTTAACTATAGCAAAATAAGGGGACAATCAAGTCATACCCAAGATCACATGAAACTCTATCATGTCCAAAAGGACTAAATCTAGCCAAGTTTGTAGGCCCATAAACAACACAAAACAATCATGATACATATATCATAACGGGTGTATGATGCCTCTACCTCTAATCTACCTGGGAATACATAAAACAGAGCTCTATCATTGTTACGGCTAACCTCTCTCCCGGGTTGCGCCACTTCCCTCTCTTCATTACCATTACCTTAGACTCAATGACCTCTTTGATTACCTCATCGCCCACCCTATCAACGTCCTCTACCATGATTACCTCCACCTACTGGAACCACGACTCTAGTCTTCTGTTGAACCTGACCAGTTTTCCACATGTGGGGCCATTGCCTCTTAAATTTCCCAAACACGCCACATTAGAAACAACCATGTTCAAGTGAAGGCCTACTATATGCTGCATAAGAAGAACCTTTACCCCAAGTGTAACGGGCATAGTTGACTGAATAGGACGAGGTGAAAATACTTGTTGGCCTTAATATCCGAAATATGAACCATTGTAGTTACCCAATTCTTGGGCTTCTTTGTCAATGCCTTGGCCTACCCCTAATGTCAAACTCCTTCTACCTTCTTAACAAAGTTTGTCACCTCATTGAAACCCTTTCTCGCTGAGGTCATATGCACAACCAAAACCTGCAACTCATAATTCAAACCTTTAACTAACAATTAGATCTTTTCCTCTTCAGTGCTCACCAACTACATAACATATCAAGACAAGGCATGGAACTTAGCGTCATAAGCAATCATAGTCATATTACCCTTCTCAAGAGCCATAAACTCATTCTTCTTATTATCTCTCAGGGTACGAGGCACATACTTCTCTAGAAACAAGACATGAAATTGTGCCCAAGTCAATAGAGGCAAGACCGACAAATGACATTCCGTATAATCTCTCCACCACTACTTTGCCTCACCCTGAAGCTGAAAAGTCACAAACTCAACCCCATGTTGCTACGTGATGCCCAACTTTTGAAATATTTCGTAGCAATCCAATATGAACTCGAACACATCCTCTTCCACAGAACCATGAAAACAAGAGGCTTAAGCTTCAAGAACTTAGTCAACGTCTCATGTTCTATACCAGTCACCATAGTGCCAAGTGATGGACGGAAGAAAGTGCTAGTCCTCATGTCCCCATCCATCTTAGGAAAGGTAGCAACAACAGTCCGGTTAATCAAAATCTGAGTAATTTGGGCCGTGGGAGTGGCTCAAGTACCTGCCAACCCTCTCAGAAGAGCGAGTACCAATTGAAAAGTCCATGCGTCCATAGGGGGAAACATTACATCCCAGTCTGAATCCTCACTGCAAGTTCAACATCATCCTCGATTTCAATCACAATCTTTTCTTTGCAAACCAGATTCTGGGATGGGGGTAGGGTCACTTCTCTTGGTACTTCCAAATTTTGAGCTCCACGTCAGGTGGGTGTTACCCTTCCTCTGCCCTAGCCCCAACCCCTATCTTTACCTCTACCTCTTACATTCCCTTTTAATGGGGGCTCAATCACTGTCTCTGTTGCTGGAGTTACGACCCATGTGTCATTGCGTTTAGTATCAACCATCTGTACAACAGAGTAAAAGAGGTTTAGATACAAATTTGGATCACCAGATACCAATTAAAATCATGTTATAGCACGAATGAAGGAAGAAATAGAGTTTTCTAAAGTCATGTAGCCTTTTGCAGAAAAATACAAACGTCTCTGTACCATTTCGTAGCACTCTACTAGACTCATTTTGTGATGATGAGATCAACAAACCTAGGACTCTGATACCAAGTTTGTCATGACCCAGACCATCATGAGTGGCACCCACACTAAACCACCTGGTGGGAGAACCAATGAATAACCTGAAACCAACCCAACACCATTTTAAATAAGACCAAGTTTATAAATAAATAGGAAACAAAACAATTCAAACAACCAAAGAATTGAGTCCCAATAAGCTCAACCCAATATTCCAAAATAGTTAATGTAGAAAAACAACCCCTAGAACTGAAAGTCATCATAACCAAAACTTTAACACATCAACTTGGGCATGCAACCCCAAAACTAATCATAGAAATAAATACTAATGTCTATGTCGAAAAGATGGAAAAGAAGGATAGGAGAACGCATGGTAGCTCAAAAGATGTGGCTCACCCTTAGATTTAGATCAAGTATCTCTCAAATGAGGTCTCAGATCGGCCGTTGGAAAATTTTACTGCACTCAACAAGAATATAAGCATGTACAGTATCAGTACACAGAGCACTATGTAATAGTAGAATCACGCAGTCATATGTCATGAAAAATATTTCACTACCAAACAGTAACACCAAATAAACATTTCACAACCAAACAGTAACACCGAATAATACACATAACAACCAATTACCAACCACATACTGCAGTCATATGTCATGAAAACAACAGTACAAATATTAACCAATGCATGAACAAGTTCACATGATCATAATGCAAATGCCCGGTCCTCTTATGTAACCATGTCACATACATGGTCTTCTTACAGAACCTAAACCAAAGTGTGGTGTCATACCAGGCGGGGTATCTGAGCTAATAGTATATCATATACCGGCGTAGTACCAGATTCAACCTAATATCATATACCGGTGTAGTACTCGGGCAAACCAAAAATCATAACAAGAATGCACAATCATATAGAACAATGAACTAGTCCACTTGAAAACCAATAATCGCACGTTCATTGCATGAGATTACGAACATGATATCATTATTTATGTCTCCCTACCATGCATTGTAAAAATGATAATATAGTAGTAGACATGCTTACATACATAAATGAAAAACATACAACCATCACCTACGTCGAATCAAGCCTCTTGGAAACTCTACCTAGCATGAGCTTTCCCCTCGTGAAGTGCTTCGACTTGTTCTTGCTCTAAATAAGCAATGCAAACAATAATCAATCACAAATGGCCCATTTATTTATCTAGATTATTAATAAATTCTAACCCCCGCCAAATGTGATCTTCCCTAAATTAGGGTTTCTTTCTCACCATGAAATCATAGTGAGAAACCTTCCTCGAATAGCAGTAACCTAGTTTCTGAAGCTTAAGAAATAGTTTACAAAATTGGGGAGTCGAATTCTTACCTTTACCGTTGAATTTCGTGTGAAAACTAGCACAGACGGCCCAAAATTGCCACTCATATTTTTATGAACTCAAACTACAAAAAATAGGGGTTTTTAGGAAGTTTCCTACATAAAATAACGATTATGTCGCTACAGCGGCCCCTGTCTCGCTATAGCGACACCACTATAGTGACAACTTAACCCGCTATAGAGGCCTGACCATATCTATAGCGGGACACCATCCTCTATAGAGAGATCGATAAAAGATCTACGACTAAACATCCAGAAGTAGGCCCTTTTTACAACACAACTTCTTTCATTGACGTCCCAACACATACCTTTCAAGCTAACTAAAATTTAGGGGTTCTACTTATCGCAATTCGATTTTGAAATGCCTTATGAACTCCTTAATGTCTTGGTTACAAGTATGCACCAATGGATATGCATGCATTTTACGTCCTTTGAGGATAGGATCAGGGTGTTCGCCTACACCATATATATTTCATGCTCTGCGAGGCTAGGATCTTGGTGTTCTTCTATACCACATGTATTTTATATCCTTTGAAGCTAGGATCGAGGTTTTCACCTACAGTACATGTATCTCATGCCCTTTGATGAGGGTAATAACAAGATGTTTTCCAACACCACCAACATTCATGCCTTTGAGGTTGGAATCGTGGTGTTCACCTATACCACATTACATTACATTGCATTTATTATCATATGTGTAGACACGTAATTTTTTACCTAACTTAAGCTATTACACTATTTTTAGTACATAAATATTGCTTTTATATATAAATTAGATATTTTTCTTTTATCTTATTTTAGTAAGTTTATTTTTAAAAAATTGAAAATAACAAAAAGAAATATGTTTTGTTTTTATTTTTAGTTTAATAAATAAGCTATTATTTCTTATTTATAATTTATTATTAGCTACTCAATTTTTGTTAGTTTAAAAAATATTATATTATTTAAATAATAATAATAATAATAACAACAACAACAACTTAACACTCCCTCACATCTTCCCACTACCCCAATCCACCTCCATTACCGTCACACCCACTTCACCATATTACCCCCACTCCATTCACCTTAACCCAACTTCCCTCCCATTTTTCTATAACACAACACACACATATACTAGATTAACACAAACACGAGTCTGGAAAAGAAAAACCCAATACAAACCCCACTTTCCTAGATACATACAAAACCAAAAACTTTACACAGAAAATGGGCAAAAAAAAAGAGAAGAAAAAAACCAAAAGACACTCACACGAGAAAAAGGAGAAAAAAAGAAGGAAATTTTTTTCAGCAACCAAAACACCCTCACAACCATCCTAACCAAACACAGAGGTACAACATACAAAAAAAGCAATACTACAAAAATACCAAAACACACCCGAAAAAAAAAGAATTCATTCGACACTACTCAAAAAACACAACATACACCCACAACACTAGGGCTGGCAAGGGGATGGGGACTGGGGGACGGGACGGGATAGGGGACGCCTTGGCCGGGATTTGGGGGGGACCGGTATTGGGGGGAAAAAAAATTGTCCCATCCCATCACACTATATATACGGGATGGGACGGGACGGGACGGAACGTGGGATTTTTTTTTATATGTTTATTTATTTGTATTGAAATTATATGTTATTGAATAGTATTTTTAGTTTATTTAGTTTTCAATAACATTTTTAGCTAATAAAAAATGCTTAAGTTTTCAAATTTCAAGTTTCAAATTTCAAATTTGAGAAGTTCAAATTTGTATTTTAAATATTTTAAAAGAATTTAACTTGAAATAGTGATGTAGTCTTTTGTTTTGATTTAATACAAAAAACAATAAAATATTAGAAGTTACAATTTACAAATATTAGTGGAGTTAGTATTTTAAAATTAAAATTAAAA